>PVIJ01007255.1:0-84139 GCA_004024925.1 Scalopus aquaticus | reverse complement strand
GGGGTGGGGTGGGGGGAGGGAAGGATAAGGGCACAAAATGGAAGAGAGGAGAATACAGGGGACCATGGAGATGGATCACGGGTGAATTGGTGATGGGCTGCCCAAGGGGAATACAAAATGTAAAAGACATAAATAACAACAACAACAAAAAAAATTGCTAAACTCAAAAAAAAAAAAGAAAAAGAAAAAATGCAGCCACACTCAAATAAAACTGCACAAATTAAAATAAATAAATAAATAAATAAAAATATTGGCAGCAAAAAAAAAAAGAAGCATGTAGAGTAACGAATGAAGAAACAATTCGAGAACTATCTAACACCATGAAGAAAGGAAATATAAGAGTAATAGAAATCCCAGAAGGAGAGGAGAGGGTCCAAGGAGCAGAGAAACTATTTAAAGAGGTGATAGAAGAAAACTTCCCAAATATGAAAATAGACATACAAGAAGCAAGAAGAACTCCAAATTACCACGATGTTAGAAGACATACACCTAGGCATATAATAGTAAAACTCATGTGAGTGCAGGATAAGGAAAAAATATTGAAGCTGACAAGGGAGAGGAAACAACTTATAAAGGAAAACCAATCAGGATGACATCAGACCTCTCCAAAGAAACGCTACAGGCAAGAAGAGAATGGAGGGACATATTCAACAAACTCCAAAACAATAAATGCCAACCAAGAATAATTTACCCTGCAAAGCTTTCCTTCCTCTATGAAGGATTAGGACCTTCCCAGACAAACAGAGACTTCAAAAATTCGTCATGACTAAACCCCCACTCCAAAAAATACTGCCAGAAGTCCTAAAGTCAAAACCAACAGAGGAATGAAAAAGAAGATCAGAATAAGACAAGGAATAAAACCACAAAAAGACAAATAAAATGGCAAATACAGATGCCAATGTATCAATATTAACTCTAAATGTAAATGGACTAAACTCATCAATAAAAAGGCAAAGAGTAGCAAGATGGATCAAAAAACAAAACTGAAGCTTCTGCTATCTACAGGATACACATTTAGATACAATAGATAAACACAGATTGAAAGTTAAAGGCTGGAATACAATTCTACAAGCAAATGGACCAAAAAAGAAGGCAGGGACAGCTATACTTACAGGGACAGCTATACTTACATCAGATAAAATAGACTTCAAACAAAAAAAGGTAAAAAGAGACATAGATGGTCACTACATCATGATAAAGGGGACAATTCAGCAGGATGATGTAACCCTCATCAACATATACTCCCCAAATGAAGGAGCACCAAAATATATAAGACAATTATTATTATCTCTGAAAACAGACATTAGAGAAAATACATACATAGTAGGAGACTTCAAAAACCCACTATCACAAATGGAAAGATCAACAAAACAAAAAATAAAAAAGGACACTAAAGCCCTAAATAAGGACCTAGTCCACATGGGCTTAACAGACATCTATAGGGTACTACATCCCCAAAAATCTGAATACACATTTTTCTCAAGTGCCCACAGATCATACTCCAGGAGTGACCACATAATAGGTCACAAAACAAACATCAACAGATACACTAAGATCAAAATCATACCTACTATCTTCTCCGATCATAAAGCCATCAAATTAGAAATAAACCATAAAAAGAAAAAAAGGAATCCTCTTACTTCATGGAGATTGAAACCTACACTGCTGGAAAACCACTGGACTAATGAGAAGATCAAAGAAGAAATTAAAAAATATGTACAAATAAATGACAAAGAATACACAACTTTCCAGAATGTTTGGGACACAGCAAAAGCAGTAATAAGAGGGAAATATATAGCAATACAGGCTCACATCAAGAAACAAGAAACGACTCAAAGAAACAATCTAATCTCTCATCTCAAAGAACTAGAAAACGAACAACAAAAAAAACCAAAGCCAGTATAAGAAAGGAAATCATAAAAACCAAAGCAGAAATAAATGAAATGGAAATCAAAAAAACAATCCAGGAGATCAAGAAAACCAAAAGCTGGTTCTTTGAAAAAATAAACAAAATAGACAAATCTCTAACCTGGCTTACAAAGAAAAGATGGGAGAAAACACAAATAAATAGGATCATAAATGAAAGAGGAGAAATTACAACAGACACAGCAGAAATCAAAAGATTAATCAGAGATTATTATGAACAGCTATATGGAAACAAGTTCAACAACTTAGAGGAAATGGATAAATTCCTAGAACTATTCAATCACCCAAAACTGGATAAAGAAGATATAGAACACTTAAACATGCCAATCACAAGCAGTAAAATTGAAACAGTAATCAAAACCCTCCCCGAAAACAAAAGCCCAGGACCAGATGGTTTCATAAATGAATTCTACCAAAAGTTTAAAAATGAACTAGTCCCTATCTTACACAAATTCTTTCAAAAAATCGAGAAGGAAGGAATACTACCAAACACATTCTATTAAGCCAACATAACACTAATACCAAAACCAAACAAAGACAACACAATGAAAGAAAATTACAGACCAATCTCTCTAATGAACACTGACGCAAAAATATTCAACAAAATCTTAGCTAACAGGATCCAACAATGCATCCAAAAGATAACACACCATGACCAAGTGGAATTTATTCCAGGGACACAAGGATGGCTCAACATCCGAAAATAAATTAAAGTAATCCAACACATCAACAAAAAGAAACATAAAAACCACATGATCTTATCAATAGGTGCTGAGAAAGCATTTGACAAAGTGCAACATCCATTTATGATAAAAGCCCTTGAAATCCTTGGGACAGAAGGAACATTCCTTAAAATAAAAGCCATATATGACAAACCCACAGCCAATATTATCCTCAACAGTGAAAAGCTGAAAATCTTTCCCCTAAGATCAGGAACAAGGCAAGGATGTCCACTCTCACCATTGCTTTTCAATATAATACTGGAAGTCCTAGCCAGAGCAATAAGACAAGAGAAAGACATTCAAGGGATCCAAATAGGGAAAGAAGTTGTTAAACTGTCACTATTTGCAGACGGTATGATAACACTTCGTGAGCCAGTGCTCTTTAAATTTACCGACCCCTGGGGCCAGCCATTTTCTACGCCACCGCATGAATGGTATAAGCATTCAATAAAACAAACACAACTCCTGAACTACTGGATATTAAAAAAAACTGTAATATCTCTCATAAAACACCTTATACTTTCACCAAAACAATGTATAAAGCTTCTAGACTGAGTATGGTCAAAGAAATAGCTCCTAATAGTTCCAAATAAATCCATCGTGGCGTGAAAAACTGAAGACTAGATGAACACGTATTAACACGTGAGCGGCCACCTGATACTGCTGACAAAAACACGTACTAATACGTGAGTGGACCACAAAGTGATAATATACATGGAGAATACTAAAAACTCCATAGAAAAACTCCTCAAAATTATAGACCAATTCAGTAAAGTAGCAGGATACAAAATCAATGCACAAAAATCAGTAGCCTTCCTATATACAAACACTCAGTCTGAAGAAAAAGAAATTAAGAGAACCACCCCCTTCAAAATTGAAACCAAAAAAATCAAATACCTGGGTAATGGACTTATACAAAGAAAACTATAAGACACTAGTAAGAGAAATAGAGGAGGACACAAAGAAATGAAAAGACATCCCCTGCTCACAAATTGGAAAAATTAACATTATCAAAATGGCCATCACACCAAAAGCAATTTACAGATTCAATGTTATTCCAATAAAAATCCCAATGATATTCTTCAAAGAAATAGAACAAATATTGATGAAATTCATATGGAACCACAAAAAAACCTCAAATAGCCAAAGCTCTCCTGACTAAAAAGAAAGAAAATGGAGGGATTACACTCCCAGATTTCAAACTATACTACCAAGCCATAATAATTTAAACAGCACGGTTCTGAAACAAAAACAGAAGCACAGACCAATGGAATCGAATAGAAAACCCAGAAATAAATCCACATATCTATAGACAACTAATCTTTGACAAAGGAACAAAGAATATGCACTGGAATAAGGTTAGCTTGTTTAATAAATGGTGCTGGGAAAACTGGACTGCTACATGCAAAAAAATGAAGCTAGACTACTATCTCACACCATGTACAAAAACCAACTCAAGATGGATAAAAGATCTGGATGTAATACCTGAAACCATAAAAGTTACAGAAGAAAACACAGGCACAACTCTACATGGCATACACCTTAGTAAAATCTTTAAAGACACATCCCAAAAAGCGAAGGAAATCAAGGAAAAGATAAACAACTAAGACTACATCAAAATAAAAAGCTTCTGTACAGCAAAAGAGACATTAATCAAAACAAAAAGACACCCTACTAATACTAATTGAGAGAAAATCTTGGCACAGAACACAACCAATAAAGGACTGATAACAAAAATCTACAAGGAGCTCACACAACTCAGCAAAAACAAAGTCAACAATCCAGTCAAAAAATGGGCAGAAGAGCTAAAAAGAAAATTCCCCAAAGAAGAAAAGCAAATGTACTACAGATACACAAAAAAAAAAGTTTTTTTTTTGTTTGATGCAAATCAAAACCACAATGAGATACCATCTCACACCAGTGAGAATGGCACACATTAAAAAAACAGGCAACGACAAATGCTGGCAAGGATGTGGAGAAAAAGGAACTCTCCTACATTGCTGGTGGGAATGCAAACTAGTTCAACCACTACAGAAAGCTGTACGGCGTTTCCTCAAACTGCTAAAAATGGAGCTTCCATATGACCCAGTAATACCACTTTTGGGAAAATACCCAAAGGACACAAAAATACTAATCCAAAAGGATACATGTACCTGTGTATGTTTATTGCAGCACTGTTCACAATAGCTAAGACATGGAAACAACCCAAATGCCCCAAAATAGATGACTGGATCAAGATGATGTGGTACATATACACAATGAAATACTATTCAGCATTCAAAAAAGATAAACACATGCAATTTGCAGCAACATAGATGAAGCTAGAAGGGATCATGCTCAGTGAAATAAGCCAAAAGGAAAAAGAAAAATATTGAATGGTTTCACTTACAACAGGAATATAAGGGAACCAAATAAAAGGGTGACATTTAGTGAGAGAGGGGAAGAATAGGGGCTCAGAGTGGGGGAGAGGGGAGCACAGGGGACTGTGGTGACAGCTCATGGGTGAACCGGTGTTGGGAAAACTACAGGGAATACACAATAATGTAAAAGACATAAATAATAAAAACAATTTTAAAAAAGAAATAGAACCCTCAAAAAAATAAATAAAATGTTTAATTAATTCCCCCCAAATGGAGTATTATGCAGCCAGTAACCTGACAGAATGAGACAACTAAGTGCATAAAAATACATTTCAGAAACAATGTTGAGCAACAAAGGAAAGTTGAAGCAGGGTATCAAAGTTTGTATGTTTATTTATAAAGCTTTAAAATTTGCAAAATAATTAGTTTCATTGGTAGGAAGTATAAAAACTCGCAAAAAAAGTTATGGGAAATGTGGGAAGACACAGAAGCAGGGAGGATAAAAATTTTAATAAAGTATGTTATTTTTAATATAAGAAGCAAAAATACAAAATGTTAAAATTAGTCAAAACAGGTAGTATAACCATGAGTTAGTGCCACACTAGGCTTTATACCACTCTTTATGGTTGAAATAGCTCACACCTTTTAAATACACACACACACACACACACACACACACACACATATATATATCATAAATATATACATTTTTTAAAGCTTATACAAGCAACTTTTAAGCAGTGTGTTAGACTAGTATTTACTAAACCTTAATGGCATGTGAATCATTAGAGATCTGGTGAAAATGCAAATTTTGATCAGTAGACTTGGGACATGGGGGGAGAATATGCATTTTCTATAAGCTCCTAGGTGAAGCTGATCAATGAATGGGTCTATAGGTAACACTTTGAAAAGAAAGTAGGGAGATTATATTATTTCCCAAAATGTGTTGCACATCTCTGACATAGATTACACTTTCCTCACTCCACTGCTGTCAGGTTTGGTCATGTATGTTACTTTAGAGAGGCTTAAAGAAGCCAGCATGTACCTTTCCATGATTTCTTTTTGCAATGAAACTAGCAATGATCCAGTAAAATGTGTCTCAATCAGGCTGAGTCTAAGAGTAAAGGCACATAGAACAAACCCAAGCCTACTACCTAGTGAGGAAATATGGTGAGAAAAAGAAAGCCTTCATTGACGTAAACCACTCAGATTAGAGGCTATTTGTAACTGCCTTATACCCCAGTCCATTCTGCAATACAAGCTCCATTGTATGACATAAATGTATTGTCCTGCGTTTAAAGAACTATCTTTCACCACAAATTTGGTTGGGAACTACACCAAAATATTTCATTTTTTATATCTCTACTATCTCACTTGCAAAACAGGAGAAAAAATAAACCTAACAGCTCAGAAACAGTATGCTTATAAACGGACTATGTCCCAACAACTCTTCTCAAGAAGAAGAAAATGAAAAGGAGAAAGGAGTAGGAAGAAGAAAACAAGGGAAGAAGAAAACAAGTTTAAATGCCTAGTCCAAGATCATGTAACTAGAGGTTACTGGACTCACACCAGCCCAGGCAATTTCACCCAAACTTATTCCTTTTTTACTCTGCCAAGCGAACGAGGCATGTGTGAATTAATAGAATTTGTAAGTTTGAATAACATTAAGTATAGAAGGGCTGAACCCTCATCTCTTTACACATACACCTTTATCATTCCACAGTCTCCTTTCATTTCACTGAGTTTCCCTTGGTCTTCACCCTTGGAATCCCAGAAATCAGAAGCAGGAGGCTTTAAAAAAAGAGTCCAAATGAAAAACACTATGGAGTTTAGTACGCTAATGTAGAGGGTACAGTCCTCACAGTACTCCCTTTTTATAGTTTGCATCTGAAAAAATTTCACTGAGGAAATACTGTAACCATGCCTTCAGTTTATACTCAGCAAACTAATAAATATTTGCCAAGTGCTTTCTCAGAGCCTTCAACTGTGCTGACAGTGGCATGATCTGGGAACAGGAAGAAATTAGCCAGTGATGTTGATAATATTGGATGAAACACAAAACTTAAAACTTAAAAATGGAAAAATAAACCTTAAGGGTTTATAATATATAAACTATATATACATACATATGATATATATATGAGCTATACATGTGTCATATATACACACACACAGAGACAAGCTTTGTGTGTGTGCATGAGATTGAACTTAAAAACATACAAACTAAGCATCTACTAAGATATATACATCTCAGGAAAAATTATTTCAAAGCACAAATATTCACTGGGAATTTAAAACAGACTAAAAAGGAGTAGGGAGTGATAGGTAAGAATGATGTTGGTCATAAATATGAATAAGATATAAAATCTCAGTGTGATTTTCTAACAAAAAGGTCCATTGCTTTTTTTTTTATTACATGAGAAACACACTGTGTCCTGGGGGGGGGGGGGAACAAATGATAATATTGGATCATTTGTCTTTAAAAACTGATTAAACTGTACCTAAATGCTGCATACTGCACTGCAACAGCTTGAGAATTATTAATAAAAGGATGAAAGTTGTTCTGAATAGGATGATCTGCATGGCTAGTGGGTAGGCAATGCAGTCAACTAATTTTTTATTCAGTACCCAATGTGGGCACAGTTCTGTCTTGGATCAAAAGGTACAGAGTTTCCAATGTAGTTTGTTTTTACTTCTGACTAGAATCAAAGGGAAGAGTATGCATTCACTTCACTGTTTTTTACCTCCTGATGGAGTGAAAAGGTTCCCAAGAAATACAAATCACATATATGTTTTTCTGATTTACTTTTAATCCTAGGATCTGGCTAACTAGCACATAAGCCACATCTGTAATAGCAGTCTTCATCTCTACTGCCTTTGTCAAGAGGGCTCAGAAATATAAACTGAGTGATTACAAAGAGAGCCCCTTTACTGTTAGAATCAACAGTATGGTATGTTTGGAAGGCTGCCTAACAGCTCTTCCCCTGGTCTCTCTGCTGTTGTTAGAATTTGCTCTTTCAAATCAAAATGCTCCTCCACCAAGGCCCTGACTCTTCTCTCTGAGTGCCACAGGGAAAGGTAAGGTTTCATTATGCCTGGAACCAATAGCACAGTGCCATTTACAGTGGAAATTTTCCTCTCTGCCTCTACTCAAAGTGCAACATGGGATATTAGCCACAACTATTCTCAATCTAAGACAATGAAAGGAGGTACCCGTCAGAGCCTAATGAAGTCTCCATACGAATAAAGAGATAGTAGTTCATGTGGGAATGAAAAGAGAAAAAAAATATTGCACAGATACAAAATGGAGAAGTGGTTCTTCGTAGGAGTGAGTGGGAAAGACAGTTTACAGCCAGAAATTTAACCAAGAAATAGTCAAGTGGCACTAGCGTTTAAACAGTTCAGAGGATTGAGTTATTTCTCAGCTTAACAATAAGTAAGAATATAGGTAATATTTATGACACATCAGGCACTGTACATAAGTGCCTCACTGACTTTAATTCACTTGATCTTTCAGCCAAAACGTCATTATTATCATTTCCACTTAAGGGATGAGCAAATGCAACAGAGAGAGTAGCACAGTAGTACAGCACTTAAGGGATGAGCAAATGCAACAGAGAGAGTAGGGTCCGAGGCCAAGCACTTGGCACTTGGCATTTGGCAGAAATGAAATTTAAGCCCAAGGAAGTGCACACAGATATCTACATTAGGCTGACTGCAGGATTTGGGAGCACAACATGGAGGGCAGAAAGAAGAACCACAAAGATGAAAGAAAGAAGTTGTGGAAATAAAAGTTACACGTTTAACTTTGAGAAAGTCAGTTCATTATGCTGAAAAAATAAAGTGGAGTAGGGACATGATGTGTTTTTTTTTTAATTGAAATGGAATGACATCACTTGCTTATGGATTGGAAGAATTAACATTATCAAAATGGCCATCCTACCAAAAGTGATTTACAGATTCAATGCTATTCTGATAAAAATTTCAGTGACATTCTTCAAAGAAATAGAACAAATAGTAATGAAATTCAATGGGACCACAAAAACCTTGAATAGCCAAAGCACTCCTGAATAAAAAGAAGGAGACTGGAGGTTTCACAGTCCTTGATTTCAAACTATACTAAAAAGCCATAAAAATTAAAACAGTATGGTAATGGAAATAAAAACAGACACACAGGCCAACGACTTGAATAGAAAATCCAGAAATAAACCCACACATTTATGGACAACTAATCTTTGACAAAGAAGCAAAGAATATGCAATGGAACAAAAACGGTTTTTTCAATAACTGATGCTAGGAAAACTGGACTGCCATTGCAAAAGAATGAAGCTAGACTACTACCTCACATCATGCACAAAAACCAACTCAAAATGGATAAAGGACCTGAATGTAAGACCTGAAACCGTAAAATATATAGAAGAAAATATAGGCAAAACACTACACAACATACATCTCAGTAACATCTTTAAAGACACATCCCACAAAGCAAAGAAAGTAAGGAAAAGATAAACAACTCAGATTACATCAAACTAAAAAGCTTCTGTATAGCAAGAGAGACAATAACCAAAACAGAGAGACACCCTATTGATTGGGAGAGAATTTTTGCACACAATACAACTGATAAGAGACTGATCACAAAAATCTACGAAGAGCTCACATGACTCAAAACAAACAAAGTAAACAATCCAGTCCAAAAAAAATGGGCAGAAGACCTAAGAAGATGCTTCTCCCAAGAGGAAATGAAAATGGCCAACAGATACATGAAAAAATCTTCAACATCACTTATAATCAGTGAAATGCAAATCAAAACCACAATGAGATACCACCTTACACCAGTGGGAATGGCACATACTAAAAAAAAAAATAGGCAACAACAAATGTTGGCAAGGATGTGGAGAAAAAGGAACTCTCCTACACTACTGGTGGGAATGCAAATTGGTTCAACCACTATGGGACACTGTCTGGAGGTTCCTCAAACTACTAAAAATGGAGCTAATATATGAACCAGCAATTTCACTCCTAGGAATCTACCAAAGGACACAAAAACATTAATTCAAAAAGATACCTGTACCCCTATGTTTACTGCAGTACTATTTGCAATATATAAGATATGGAAACAACCCAAATGCCCAACAATAGATAACTAGAACAAGAAGATGTTGTATATATACACAACAGAATACTCTTCAGCAATCAAAAAAGATAAACTCATATCATTTGCAGCAACACAGATGGTGCTAGAAGGGATCATGCTCAGTGAAATAAGCCAAAAAGAAAAAGAACAATATCAAATGGTTTCACTTATAGGGGGAAATATAGGGGATCCAAATAAGGAATCAGGAAAAAAAACAACAACAATAATATTATTGTAATAATAATAAACAAAACCAGCGGCAACCATATATAAGAGACATTCTGTGAGGGAGGGGGAGGAAAAGGGATCAAAACAGGGTAGAGAAGAGCACAAGGGACTATGGTGAGGAGTCACAGGTGAATTGGTGGTGGGAATTTTACAGGGAATATACAATGGTATAAAAGATATAAGTAAAAAATGAAAGTATTAAAAAAATAAAAATGAATGAATTTGAAACTCTTGCATTCCAACTACTTACTTGAAATGGGAACAAAAATTTTGACACATTTGCTTGGGCTGCTTAAGTAAGTTATTTCAATTGAAGGACTGACAATTCAAGATAGGCTTACATGTCTTTAATGGTTGTGAAAAAAATAATAAACATTTTTCCTACACTTTTCTTTTATGAGAAAAACCATATTTGGGGAGAGGAAAATAAATATGACAAAAATGAATAACGTCAAGAAAAAGGAATCCCAAATAGAAGTTCTTTTTGCTTTCACATTTCCTTTTTCTGAGTGTCTCTCCAATTTCCCAGTCTGAATCAGAAAGAACCTCAACAGATGTCTATGTCTCAGGTGATATGTGAAGTGCTGGAGACACATGATTCTTCCCCAAGTGAGACCACAATCTCATAGCACATTAGAGACAAATGTAGAAATAAGAGAAATATAAGGTAGAAATAATAAACTTCAAAAGAGGAGGGGAGGAGAATTGCCTGCATAAGTTTAAAGAACACAAGATTATACCCTATTGGAGGGTTCCAACGAGATTCCCTAGGGGGAAGAAATGAAAACTGGACTGAATTCTAAGTAGGATTTTGACAGAGAAAAGGCATTCTAGAAAAATGTGTCAACGTAAGTGTAGGCACAATAGTGGAAAAGAGCAATGCATATTTGAGAAACACTGAGGGTCACGATTTGCCCAGTATATCAGGTGCTTCTGTGATAGAAGTGACAAATGTAGCTGAAAACAAAAGTGAAGAAAAACAAGTGGAAGCCATACTGCAGAAAATCTTCAAATTTTAAGTTTTGACAAGATAGCTAATAAGGGTCCCCTGTAGAAGACTTCAAGGTCAGAGACAATATGGTCTAGAAAAATCACCCCATTTGTGGAAGAGGCCAGAAGCAGGGAGCCAAGAAATCTGAGAATCATACCCTCAGCCATAAACAATGACCATTTCAGAGGCCTGTCTTTGCCCATGGAAGGGATAAGTTAAGAGAACATAAATGGATCCCATCACTGCAGGAAAAAACCAAGTCCATGTGAAGCAGCATATGAGGGCACGGGGAAGTCTCTAACAAACTGTCCTTAAAATTAAACCTTCCTCTTCAACCTGTGGTTATGCTCCTAAACTCAGACAATCTATTCAGATTCTGCTCCTCACCCTCAGGTCAGTTTTGCTTTCTCTAATTTCTGCTCAGTTGCCCCTCACTAGTTTCTATCTCTGCCCATTAATACCTTTGGTTGCAAACTAGTACTCCGGCTAATCAGACTCTTGGACTCCTCATTCTAATGTTGCCTTGGGCCTGGTGCTTTCAGATCTGTCTTGGTTCCACTCACTGAAGCCAAAGACCATCCCAGGCTCCTCAATATCCACCCAGAACCCTATTTATCACAATAGCTAAATAGACATTTCCATCATTTTATTACAGAAGCACTTTCAAAGTGTTCCAATCTCCCAGGTGTTATGGAAAAAGAACTGAAGTTATCCCAGTAACAGTAGCTAGAACCATGAGTTCATAAAATTCCAAAACCCAGAAAGCTCTTTGGAGGTCATCTAGCCCTATCGTCCTCATTTTATCCAGGAAAAAATTATGTTAAATGGCTTATTCATAGTTACACAAAGTTGGCAACCAAAACTAACAGCGTCTCACTCTCAATCCAATAGATGTTTGTAAGCATTTAGAATGTATAAAGTGTCATCAATCTAAATTACAGATGTAATCAAGACCACATTGACTGTATAATTTTTATCCACATCTTATAGAACTTTATTATATAGCTGCATTTCTCATTTGTCATCTTGGCTTCCCAAAAGGACTGACATTTCCTGGAGGACAGGCACTAGAATGTCTTCTTGTACCCAAGCTGATCAGTATGGTGCTAGACATAAGGTAGATCCCAACAACTACCTGTTGACTGACTACAAAGAGGTGAATTTTTATATCTTTTGGATTTAAACATATGATATAGTGTATCAGCAGTGTTCTACTTGGAAGCTAAAATTATGAGCAGGACATATTTATTTTTTTAATGTTAGGAATTTAGATATATTAATATTATACTCTTAATGAAAATGAACAACATTATCTATCACCAGCAATTAAGGAAACCTGGGGTTATTCGTATACCAGCAGTTGAGAAAAACTGTTGAAACATTCCTCAGCAACAACACCTAATCCTTTATTAATACATATTTGCTTTCCTGACTTTAAGCAATATGTCTTACCTACTTCTTTCAACCTTTTCCCATTCCAGACCTGTAACAAATCTGCCAGTATAGATGGATTCTTAATTCTAGAATCTAGCACCTTCAGCAAAGGGAACATTTCTCCTTTAATACACAGAATAACAGCCTCAATGAGATTTTTGCAAAGCTGGAAGAACTAGTAGAAGAATTCTTCAATTTTATAAAACCCATCATATAAATTAGGACACCGATGAGTAGTGGTCTGAACTTCTTCCAAGCTAAACCAACGTATGCTTGAAAAATCTTGTAGTTGAATACAGTAATTTCTATAGAAGTTTTGGAGGAAATGGATTATTAATAATTATTAGTACTAATCATTATATTTACTACTATTACAATTGTATTCTATTTTCCTACAAATTGTTCTGGACACCTTCATGGTTAAATATAAAAAACAAATAAATGAACAAAAACACCCTAGCACCTCCAGCATTTGAAAGCAGAATTTGCTGGGCTGTAAAACCAGTGAGTTATTTGTCATGCAGCTTAATTCTGTCATAAAATGCTAATCAGCCTTTCTGTCACTTTGCTCTTGCCCCATATCTTTTTATGAGAACATTAACATGGTTATTACAGAGCAGAGACTCTTATGGATGCAAACATACTTACCATTTATGTTTATTTTTGTCCAAAAAAAAAATGTTGCCACCAAGGGCCCCAGACACCTAGTTAGCCATAATCCTAGTTTCTGGCAGGGAGGACTTGAGTCTGCTGTGCCATCTGGATGGAGACATTAGGTTACAAGGACCAGGATTAGCATCCTCTTGCTCAGACCATTGTGCAGGGATCAAGCGGAAAGTATTCCCTCCTATCTTAACAAAGAGCTACTGACACTTACTTTGCAGATTTGTTAAAACACAAGCTATATTTTAGGTGGCTCCTTTCAAAACAACCCCTACAGTAAAACTATAGACCCTTGCCAATAATTTCCAAAATCAAAGTTGGAATCTCTTCCCAGAAATTGAAGCAGTAAGGACACCAGAAAGGCCCCTCTCACATATTTGCAGTCAACAGTCCCAAGCAACTTACTAGTGAATAGTTGCACTGGGTAGTTTTTTCTGACACTGGCCCTTTCCTAGGCATGTGAGGCATCTTATGTTTCATAACTTGTCTTATGGCCCAGGAAGAAATTGTCCTGGAAAGACATGTTTTGTGACCCAAAATATGGCCTATGAACTTGACAATACTGAATTTGAATCTAGGCTCCGTCACTTACTCTGTCTATAGCTCTTATCCAATCACAAATCACTTGTCTTCTCTGAATCTCTCAATTGACTGGCAGTGGCAGCAGTGGTAGTGATGCTGAAGTTGTTGTAAACATCAGAATAACATCTGAAAACCACTTGGCAATAAACCACAGTAATGACTATTATTTATTTTACTACTGCTATTATTAACTTTCAGTCAGAACCATGGTTGATGTTCAATTGCATTAACTGTATTCTAGTACAATTCCTTCTGTCCTTCTAGATTTTCTTAGCTCCCTTCGTTCTTTGAAAATTTAATTCTAATCTCTATGTTTTAATTCCAGATACCTCAGCTCTTCTCTGGAAATAGAGTAGACACTACAAATAAATGCTTTTGCTTTTGCTTCGTTGCCTCCATGAAAGCAAGATGGCCACCAGCAGCTCTACTGGAGTTATCCAAGAACATTTGGCCAGAGTTCTAGCTCTTGCCACATCTGCTCAAACTGGGGCAGTCTGATCGAGAAATACAGGATCAACATATGCCACCGGTGTTTCCATCAATACACCAAGGATGTAGGGTTCATCAAGTTGGACTAAGTAAACTTCCTTGGTCATCTAAGGCATCTACCTTACAGAAAAAAAAAATCTAGCTCTTTGTACACAAAATAAAAACAAATACTTCAAAAACAAGATTTTATCTTGTCCCAAAAAAAGTAAAATAAAGTCTCTAATGATGGCTCAATTCCTGTTTTTTGATCCTAAGTGGACAATATTGAAGAAATCTGTCTTTTGAGCACTATTCCCTTTCCCCATTAGTTATGAGTCCAGAAATAAATACATATATATATATATATATATATATATATATATATATACACACACACCCCTTTTTGTATAACACCCAGACATTCAAATCAGTCATTCTCACGTTTATTTATTAATCTGCCATGCCATGTTTAGTGACCTACCAACAAATATTCAGATGCCTAAAAATACCTGTGTATCTGTGTATCTTTGGGACTATGCAGGCCTACCTTAAAGCATAATAATGTTACTGCTATTGCTTACAATAGTGATAATTAAAACAATAAAACTAATAGAGTCAAGTCAGAAATTATCAGAATCGTCACGCTGATTTGAACAATACTCCACAACAGACAGGTCTGTCTCCTTTGTTATACTTCTTTGCTGCCTCCTGGCCTCTCATGGGAGCAGTTTAGGGACACCGTGGTGAGGAAAGCCTGACAGGAAGTTGGGGAAACTCTAAGTTTCCCCAAGCAGGTGAGCACTCTGAGTGCTCCCTGTCTCTCTAGCTAGTGGCTGTGAGATGTCCAGGCAATCAGTCGTTGACTCTTATCAAGAAGACAATTCCTGTCAAGAGCCACTTAAATTGCATCACTCAGGAGGAAAAAATCAATACTAACAATCTCACAGACATTACTAATTTAAAAGACTCTCCCCAGCCCCTTCCCACTCACACTAGGTAGCTATGTTAACTGCACTTACATAGGTAGCGAAAGAAAAGGGAACTTGCAGTCCCTCCCAAGCAAGTAACACCCCGAAGCTGACTCATCACTCACTGCCCATAGTTAGAAGTTTGAACTAATTTTATAATTACTTTTTCATGTAAGATCTTCTGTCTTCTATTCACTATCTCACTCTCCAGATGCAAACTGAGTGTCCCTTTATCTGCTTTCTTTTTATGAACACTCATTCACGGTTCACAAAAGACGATGCCTTACAGATTAAAGCTCATATCCTTTCCTGCTTCTGACCCGTGTTCAGAAAAGAGCGATTAGTATCAATAGTGAAAATGGGAGAGCAGGCAGGCTGGCTAGCACCAACAGCCTAATAAGCATCCAAGGACCCCCGATCTGAGGGGAGGAGCAGTTATGTGTTGCTGCATATTCTCTTCTCATGAAAAAAAGACATCCTTTGTAGGTAATTTCCTCCTCCAAAATTACTCAACCTGTTCATGCATATGGGAAAGAAGGTTGGTTGCTGTTGTTTTTGTTTTTTCTTTTAACACTTTAGTAGCAGAAATACTGTCTGTGTACTAATACTGAAAAAACCAAATATGTAACATATTTAATATCTTTCTTTAGCTATGGCAGAAACACATTCTGGAATGGATGGTCATTCTGATTAATCCCAGTAGCTGAACTCAGATGAAATTGGGCAGAAGGAAGCAGGATTCAATCAAGGAAAACGAGAACATATTTCCTGATTTCTAAAAAAGCACTTAGTTTATGATGAACTCACTGTCAATCAGCACAGCAAACCAAATAAAAAATATTTTTTTGAAATGGTTCAAGGGGGAAAAAAAAATCACTGCTGAAATTTGAAGGACCAATTTTGGTAAGGTCTCCAAAAATCTCAGGTCACTCTGTCCTCTGGCCATTACCTGTCACTATGCTAAAATGGAAGAGAGGAGAGTGCAGGGCAACTGGGTAACAAAAGGCCCCTGCATTAAAGAAAACATGACACTGAGTTTCAAAAGATAGTGAATCCAAAAAAGATAGTTTCTTTCCAAAAAACTTCAGAAGTTATTAAATCCAATCTACCTCATTTTATAGAAGAGGAAACCTGGGTTCCAAATGTTTGAGTCTGACCTGAGACTACCCATTAGTCACAGACTAGAACTCATCAGCGTCACCTTTAATACAGAGCCTTCTCATGATATCACACACACATCAAGTATGAAAGATGTAGAAAAGGCAGAGAGAAAATTACAGACACACTTCATCGTGACTGAGACCTACAATCTAAATGGTGTGTTGCACGGGAGGCCAGGATCAACTAGCATTTGCTGATCTAGAAAGATGCTGCCAGGGCAGCATGCCAAGAAAGGAACTACACTGAAGGACATCTTACCAGACAGAGCCTAGAAACTTAGTCTGCAGCATAACTATATGCAGGGCTTTCTTTTGTGCTTAATTCTTTTGTAGGAGACATCTTCTCTATCGCTTATTTTAATTAGGTTAGTTGACTGCTTATTATAATGTGTTTACTTATAGTATATTAGTTCCATCATTTTTCTGTTTTTATTTTATTAATTTCCAAATTTATTTTTATTAATTCCTTCTATTTTACTTAGGAGTTTTCAGCAGTTTTGTTCTTCTACATTTATAGATGGCTAATACCTATCTTTTTGTTCTTTTTCTTTTATCAAAAATGAATATTTAAGACTATACATTTTCTTTGGTGCATTGAGTTATAGTTATATCTCTCATATTCTGATATAAATTGTCTTCATATTTAATTTTCTAGATATTCCCCAATCCCAATTTTGATTTCACTTTTAGTGCAAGAATGACTTAAGAGATGTTTCAAAGTACAGAAATCTTTGTTGTGGAAGATATCTTTGCTTTCTAGCTTGAAGTTAACCTATAATGCTGTTGTGTTGGAGTCTGTAAATTTGTGGATTTGATATTTTTATAATCATTTTTAAGGCCTAATATAGTTACGCTTTTGTAAATACTTGTTAAGAAAGCATTTTCTCTGCTTGTGAAGTATGGTACACTATAGAATGATGCATCTATATCAGTTAGAGCTACCTTGTTAATTGTTTTTTCCAGGTCTTCTACATCTTCTTACCCATTTGTCTGCTTAATTTGTCAATAGACTAAGATTAAGTTATTAAAGTCTACTTGTACTAATGTGTTTCAGTCTATTTCTCCTTGATAGTTTTTGCTCTATTTATTTGGATACCATGTTGTTTGATTGAATTGCTATTAAATCTTCATTAAAATAGTGCCTCCATGATTTTAACAAGTCCTTCAACACCAACCAGATGAGTTCATGGTTGTTTACATATTAATTAGAGGACAGCAGTTGGAAAATTCAGTGATATTAGAGACCTGAGTCTGGCTTAGTGCTGCTGGTTTATAAAGCCACCCCTAAATACCTGTCCAAAGTGACCTCCCCTTCCTCTGAAACCTGAAGAGAGATGCAGTGCATCTCTCTCATGGCTCTTAAAATCCATTTACTGCCTTATGATAATTTAAGATCAAGTTTAAGAACTTACCTTAAGGTTGAAAACTTCTATATCTTTTAGCTCTTATACTACTTAATACCTTTCACTGTTTTGAATCTAACAGATGTTTAATAAAGGGCTAAAGAAGTGAATTGATTCATCAAAATAATAGATTCTGTAGCCTCTAAAACATGCTCCTTGACTATAGGGCTCTCCAAAGAAACAGAACCAAGGGAAAAGATTTATTGTAAGCAATTGACTCACACAATTATGGCACCTGAGAAGTCAGCAAGATGGAGAGCCAGGAGAAATGATGGTAGAGTTCCAGGAGCAGTTCAAATCCTGAAGGCAGAAGACCTATGTCCTAGGTTGAAAACAGCCAGGCATAGCAGATTCTTCCTTAATTAGTCTTTTGCTATATTCAAATCTTCAATGGATTAGGTGAGACCTACCTACATAGTGAAGGACAATCTGCTTCACTCAACCTACCATTTCAAATCTAGAGGGTGCTCATCTAGAAGCACCCTCATATACATACACATATACATATCCATAATAATGTTTAACCAAATATTGGACATACTGGGGCCCAGTCAAGATGACATATAGAATTAACCATAACAAGCCTTCATAATACAGGTGAAGAGATAGACTGATACTCTGTGACACTAAACTCTGTGTCTACTTCCCTAACCTCGCTCTTCTGTTAATGGTTTATCCTCAAACAGAAGAGAGAAGGGAAACTCAACTTTATGGGTCTAGAATATCTTTTGACTTGGTATGCAAAAATTTTGGAGAATTTATTTATGTGATCTATATATGTGCACACATATATATACACATATATATGTACACGTGTGTGTGTGTGTGTGTGTGTGTATAGTGCTGTATATACATAGCACTATGGTAGAATGGGGACCCTATTTCTTCCAGGGAGTATCAGGAATCTGGGCTTTTGAAAATCATAATGAATTAACTGCTCCAAAAGGTCATAAGTTCAAAATAGTACTTTTCAGATCTTTTTAGAGTTGATCTTTTGATAGTTCTTTTGTCCCTCTGTTAAGGAGATACCATGTTTCCCACCCCCACTTGCATGCAGCTGCCTTGGACTAGCTACTAAGAACCAGGGGGTGGTGCTGAGTGCTGAGTTGAAGCCATATAACACAGAAGGCTGGTGGGTTTTTTAAAAAAGGACAGAAGACTCCTGCTTCTGTGGCCTGACTTACACCCTGTTACTGCTGGGAAGAAGATATGGAAGGAGACCAGTGGAGGGGAGTCATACAGAGACACTCAAAAGTTATAAATGGGTGAGAGACACATGGGGCAGCTGACAATGGCAGCCCAGCTTTGTCTCAGCTTTATGGGGCCTGCTTCACAAAACCTGTTCCATAGTTTCCTGCTAGAAGGTGACTTAGACTTGTGGCAAGTTTTTGGATCTCAGTGGCTCAGCTTTGGGCTGACCCTGTTTAGCTGGACATTTACCCACAAGGGGATGCACAACTTTGGATGATTAATTGAGAGAAAAGTATCCCTCTTCTTTTTCTTCTCCATGCACACCAATTCTATTAGAGTTCTTTCACACTAAGAGTCTGGTTTGCTTTTCTGCATAAGGATGGCCAGACCCCTTCAAGTGTGTAAGTTTGAGGATCCCTAGCTACCACCCAGTCATGCCTTCTTCAGTTTTAGGGAACTTTGTAGACTTTTAAAATAGTTTGAGAACTGGGCTTAGTAAACTGAGTAAATGACAGTCATGGAACACATAGGAAGATTGCACTGAGGTCAGAAAAGGTATAGAACACTATTCTCCAGAAGAAACAATGAAAGCAACATGGTCCTAATTCTCAAAAAGCTTGTTAACTTTGTGGAAACAGTGTCATGAATGATTATCAAGGATAGATGATGGAAAGAGATAAGAAGGGGTGGTTGGTACAATGTCTGTCTGAGGAACAAGGAATGGCTATTCAGGTCCTACAAAGGGACAACTCACTCTGCAAGAGAGAAACACAGAGTCTTCCTTGAATGAACCTGAGGTCTAGTGGGAGAGATATTAAAAGGAAACATAAGGCACTAGGGTAGCCCCAGGGGAGTCAACAAGCTCAGGTTTAAAGGGAGGAAGCACAGGAAATTTTACCCATAGCAACTATTTCCTGAAGGTAAAATAGCTAATATTTATTAGACCCTTAATATCTATTACCTTAGAAAAACTATCTCACATAGTCCTTATAAAAAACCCCACTAAGAAGGTGTTATTATTTCCCCATTTTACAAGTAAGTAACTGAAGATTTAGGAAAGCCAAGTAATTTGCAAAACTCACTCAACAATAAGTGTGGGTACATGACAAATCTAAACTCTCAACCATTATACTATACAAATCTAATGAGAGTCTTGACAGCTCAGTAGAAACTTCCGAGGTAAATATGATAAAAAGGAGGGATGGGAGAAAAAAAATTCAGCTAGTGAACTACAAGGAAGCTATTCTGTAAAACCATTTTTAAAACAGCTTGAGTCTACTCAAAATGTATCTAAGTTATTCTATCAGGAAATTTTATAGATATCACATATAAACAATTCTGTCAGCTCTTGTTAGAAACTTAAGGAATGTTAAAGGATCAGTGGAGAGAGGGAAGGGAAACATCTTTAATATGGATGTTTAAAATAAATCATTTAAGTAGCAGCTGCTAAAAGGCCAGATATAGCACCTAGTCAAAAACAACTAGACTTTACAACAATATTTCTCAATGTACCTATTGTATGGGCCAGTCTTTTTTGTCATTGTTTGGTTTTTTAATGTTTACCCCCTGAAAACCAGTATGAGGTGCTTACTGGACATGATCAACGTGTATCCTGCTCTAAATGTGACTTACCATGAGTGTAACACAACCTGCACTGGTACTATACCCCATCCAGTGATCTGAGGACACTGAGCAACTATCTGCATTTTGTAGCAACATCAAATTACTGTAACATGTCTAAACACTTTCAATTTCCGCACTCTTCTCATTTGGAAACAGTCTATATATGACCCTGGGCTACAGACTTCAGCTTGTAAAGCAACATATACATGCTCCTTGACCATCTGAATCAATTTCAGTGGCGATGAATATGCCATAAGGTGAGACTAAAGGAGAAGAAGGGAGAAGAAACCAATGAGCAGAGAGAGGAAAGGTCTTCAGTGGGAGAGGAAATGATGGCGAAATCAATACTTTCTGTCAGCAAAGCCAAAGAGAATGCCAAGTCTGTGGAAGGAAGAGCTACCCAGGCCTCCCTTAAGCAAACGCAGCTCCAGCCTGCAGCAAACACACTGCAAGTGTGTGCAAACACAAGGCCTGTCCCATGACCAAATCCATGAGGAACTCAAACATATGTGAAATGATTTTAGGCTCAGCGTCTTCTCCCCAAGCTGGCCCAGTCTGTCCCCAAAAGGGATCCAAAGCCACTCAGCTGTAGTGATGTGTTTGAAAGGATCTCAGGAAAGCCTCCATCCTTTCCACAAAATCTCTCTGAGAGTGTCAAAAGAAAACTCTAAATTCACTCAATCCTTAAGACACTCTTTCCTACATTTTATTATTTCTAAAATTGGTATGGGTGGTATATTTGGCATGCAATGTGTCCGCTTAGCTTGGCAGTGTTTCCCTTTTTTGCCCTCAACTCTGTTTAAATTGATATATTTCCCCTACCTCATTCCTGCCAGTTTAAATTGATATTTTACAGTTGATGGCATTTAAGAAATGGAGAAAATTAAATATGTAATTCCACTGTAAGTGAGAAGCATGTGATACCATGTTTCCCTTGGTCTTGTATACATCAAGACCAAGTATACATCAAGGGAAGTAGACATCAAGAAGATAGACGAGAATACTGGTCAGTCCAGTTGTCACATTTCAATAACATGAACATAGTAATAAAAACTGGCAGTGATTGAGATCCCTCTACCTGCCAGGGATGTAGGAGCTTCACCTGTACTAACTTATTTCAACCCTATAGTGACCCTCTGTGGTGGGTGTTCATGTTACAGATGAAGAAAATGAGACACAGCGAGGTTAAGAAATTTCTCAAGAGCATGCAGCTAGGAAGCTGTAGTCAGTCACGATTCAAACCAATGTCAATTGCTGACTGACTGATAAAATCACCTAATTCATTTGTTGATAAAGCAAAGTTGAAGTTCATTACTTACTGCAGGAAGGAAGGCTACATCTAAGACAGTATTATCTTCTAGGAGAGACATTTATGGGACTTGGATGTCTGGTTTACAGCAGGTATTTCAATATGGGGACCTGATTCAGACTGGGCCAAGTTCCTGACATAGTAGTTTATGATTGGTTAACACAGCAAGGAATGTATTCCAAAAGAGTTTTAAAAGTAAACAGTGACATGAGGAGACTGGTAGAGTGATCTGATTTTTTTTTTTGGGGGGGGCACATAAAAACTGGGGTATAGGTTAGAGATACAGGGCATAAGAGGATTCACTAGAGATAGAGTGGGAAGCAGAACAGGTGGGTTTACTGAAATACACTGCTGAGGGGAGCAGCGGGCGAGACAGGAGAGGTCTGCTGCGCCATATGTGGGTTAGCTCTCTGAAAGGGGGTTATTTATTCTGAGGAGGGATATAGTTGAATCATCTTTTATTCAGATAAGAGGATATTCAGGTAGTTCCTTACCCAAATAATAATATTTTTATGATGTCATATTCCTGGACTAGAGTTTCCTGGTATAAGGTCATGTGAACTGTAAACTGTGCAACTGCCGGATAGTTTGTGTCCTCACCAGGTGGTTCCCATCTGGTATGGACTAGATTGTGACCCCAAAATCCCACTGTTGAAACTTTACCCCCCAATGAGACTATATTTGAAATAGGGTCTTTGGAAGGTAATTAAGATTAAATGAGGTCATAATAATGGGATTCTAATAATAGGATTGGGGGCCTTATAAGAAGAGGAAAAGATCTCTTTCTCTCTAACTCTTCTCTCTCTCTTCTCTCCCCCTCACCCCCTCTTGTCTCTCTCTCTCTCTCTCTCTCTCTCTCTCTCTCTCTCTCTCAGCTTTCCTGCAGGCCTCCCTCAGGCTTCTCTCCACACCTCCCTCCATCACACCAAGGAAAGGCCATGTGAACAGAGAGAAGACAACCATTCGGAACCGAGGAAGAGAGATCTCATTGAATCATGCTGGCATCTTGAATTCTGACTTCCAAACCCCAGAACTGTGAGAAATAAATTTCTGTTCTTTAAGTCACCCAGCCTATGGTAGTTTGTTCTGGTTGCCCAAGCTAACTAATATACCATCCATACTCAAACATTCACTTTCTCAGGCCCAGCTTCCCTTACGGTGTGGCTGTAAGAATTCAATTAAAATCATGTATGTCAACGTGCTTTGTAAGCTGTGGAGCAGTGAGTGAATGTTAGCCGATAGCACTGTTAATACCAGTGGTCCCTGTGGTTCCTGACTCTTGAAGGCTCACTACTTGGGCCAAAGCTTAATAACATGGTTGAGCAAAACAACTGAGCCTAGCAGTTCTCTGATGCTAGACTCACCTGTGAGTTAATCAGAAAGGAAGTTTGGCACAGGGATCGAAGAACAACTCAGGACCAGGAAAATCCACATTCTTTGTACTCCTAAGAAAGTGAACACCCAGCTGTGAATTTATCGACTCTCCCTTAAGAAGTTCTAATGGAATAAATTTTGCCTTCTTGGTGCCTGCTAATTAGACAATTATTTAACTCTGTTTCTTTTTTTAATGGCTCTCTGCTGTTGTTTGAAGACTTCTGTCTATTATTTGTAATAAAAACCTCTGTCACATTTTTGCCTCATTATCCTTAACAAATAGTGCATTCCCCCAGCCCTAGTCCCTAGTTCCCTTAGTTCTCCCTCCCTGAGCACCTCCCCAGTCTAGAGCTCCCAGAGTTTCAAAGACCAGCTGTTATCATTTTGTTGACTGAGAGATTTTTAGAAACTTCTATCACAGGCACAAGGCTCCATGGGGGGCTGTTGAATTAAATATCAGCTCTTCAAACAGGAATTACCTCAGAGAACAAAAGCAGCGGGAAGACAAGGAACAAATACAAGCAAGTGCTGCAATCCTCCCACTTAGTGATTGGGAACCAGTCCCCTCTCCTTTCCCTAGACTATAGCTACTCTTGACCATGGTGAGTCACAAATCTCTTCCTAGGACTGGAGACCAAACCCAACCCAGCCCAAGTCACGTATTCTTTTGTCGGAAGATGAGTATGTTCAAAGGAAATGGTCCTTGTCACTGTCTCATGCAGTTGCTCAACCACATCTAAGGATCTTGAAGGTTTTCTGTTATAACGGCTATTCTTTAGAGGGGAGAGATGGGAAAGAACGAAAGTAAAAGAGTTACCAATGTTTTCTGAGTCCTACTATATGCCAGTATCTGCCTGCCATGGAGATATGGTTTGTCAATCCTCATATTATAGTCACAGGTAGAACATAATAGTGTAGCAACTAGATCCTTGCTACTCAAGCATGACCAGCATTGGCTTCCTGAAGATTCTATTACAGAAGGCATCTCCATGAAAAGAAGGAAAGCATCACAGTGCAGTGAACAGGTGCCATTTTCCCCACCCCCACTAGCGAGCAGTGGCTTTCAACTATAAGTCCCAGCAGGCCATGAGCCAAACTTTCTGAATGGGAGGCAGCTGAGAAGGAGAAAGGTGAATTGAGGTGGACCAAAGAAGGAACAGGGGAGAAACTTGTAGTGGAGAGACATGTAATGACATTTAGAAGAGATAATTGGAAGAACACATAGGTGCGAGGCATGTGGAGAGGCCACTCCTGGTCCTTGGCAGAGACAATGGCAGCATTACCTTGACCTTGTGGTGGATTAGGTGGTACAGTTTAATTTTTAGTCTCTCCTTCCAACATTCTGGGAGCTGCCCAACTCCTTTCTTGTGGTTCCTTACCAGAGGGTGCCTTAGACTTGTGGTAAATTCTCAGACCTCAGCTGCCCTAGTGTGAGCAGGCAGACCAAGGGGCACTCTGGGATCCTGTAGGGTAAATGAATGGTCAGGCTTTTACGCAGCTGGCCTGTGGCTAGCACCTGCGGCGTTAAATGCAGAAGGCACTTGGGAGTGTGGACCGAGGGCACACATGACTGATGGTGGATACCTGGAGTGTGGTGTGGACATGTGTGAGTGAGCACACCTGAGGCAGTGAGTGAGCATGTAACGGTGGCAGCAGAGGCCAGAAGCAGAGGGCCCTGCAGCAGAGTACAGTTGACACCAGCGAAGAGACCACAAGATGACACCAGAGAGCCCATAAAAAGTAAAAATTCGCTGGGGTCTAGGAGGCCCGATACCTCCTGGCCCCCCGGCCTCCCTGCCTGCCCTGCACCTGGTTGCCTCACTACAAATTGTATAAAAAGACCATTAACGGCATGAAAAGCCCACTCAGGGCTCCAGGACTCCTCCTTTTCCCATCTACCCAGATCGCAGAAAACCTGCTCTGTGCCTTGCAGGTGCTACAGTAGCGCAGTCGGCAGGATGATTCGATGCAGGTGAGTATAGAGCCCTCTGAGGACCTCAGGAGGGACTGAAAGCTGGCAGACAGTGAGCATGTGACAATGCTGGAGGCACACGGGGAGTGACCAAAGTCCAGGAGCTTCTAGAAGAGCTTAAGATGCTGCAGGAGCACAGAAGGTGGACAAGGTCCAGGAGATGAGGGACAAGACGGCCCGCGAGGACCAGCTCACTACTCCCGAGGGAGCAGACTCACTGAGGAAGAAAGAATACCACAATTCGTCATTCAGAGCTAGCCCAGTGCTGATGCAAGGAAAAAAACTGAGGGACTAACAGTTCTGCCAGAAGGTGGAGGAACTTTGGCAAGTTGATGATATGTTTAGGGGACCCTGGGGTGGATGAAATTATTTGAACAACCACAGGAGATGAAAATCAAGGCATGGCCGATGGAACTCGGTGGCCTAAAGCAGCCTTGTGAGAAGTTCTCTGCAGCCCAGCAGAGAAGATATATCAAAAAAGCCAATTTAGGTAAGGAAAAAGCTGGTGCTAAGGTCGGGAAGCCCTGGGCAGTTGTTAAGCACCCTAGAGGATGCTAAAGAAGGCAGATGAAGACTCCTAAAATCACCCATAGTGACGCCCTGTTCACTGCTGAATAAGGGTGCGGTGCTGAGGAACCCATCCTCAGGGGACGAGCGGGGAACGTGGCTTGTGGTGGAGACCACAGCTGAAGAGGGGACCCGAGAAAGGCCACATGTGGAGCTTGTATCTATGGATCCCCGACCCGTGTGCGTGTGCAAAGGGTTGGCCTGAGTGCAGGGGTCTACTTGTCACATTGGTGGCGATGAAAGCCTAGTGTTTGAGTGACAGCAGTGTGAGTACCCCTGGAGATTTGGCTATTACCCCCAAGAGTATAAGCTGTCGCCAGTCTCAGTGAGCACATCCTGGGGGTGGATGTGGTATATGGCTTGTGGCTGCAACCATACCCAGAGAAGGTCTGGAAGCCTGATGGCTCCTGGTGTGTGATGGCAGATGCAGTGAGTGAATAGGGGTTCCCCCCTCAATGAGCAGTGCCTTCAGCAGTGGATTCAGTGGGTCATCTGACACCAATAACCATCTTGGTTTTTTGCACCTAGGTTGGTGCCTGCCTGGGCTTACTTGTATCCGTTGTATTTTTTTTTTGTACTGTATTCAGTTATATTCTGTTTACTTTTGTGGGTTATGACTGCAATGTCCACATTCGCCAAGGGAAACTCATGTGTAGATTATTTGGCAAAAAAACCTGAAAGGGTGGATTGCAGGGTAAATGATCAGACTTTTTCTGCCCTCCTGCCATTAGCATCAATGATCGACACCTATGGGCTTATATGGAGGCCTGATGGTGAACACCTGGGGTGTGGTGTGGACATGCATAAGTGGGCACATCTGAGCCAGAGGCTGAGCATATAAGGGCAGTGGCAGCAGAGGACCCTGCAGCAAAGAGACCACGAGACTAGATGATGCCAGAGAGCCCAAAAAGAGTAAAGATTCGCCGGGGGCTACAAGGCCTACCAGCCTCCAGGCCCCCCGGACCCCCTGCCTGCCCTGCACCTGGTTGCCGCACTACAAATGGTGTAAAAAGATCATTCAAAGCCTGAAAAAGCCACCGAGGGCTCCACGACTCCTCCGTTACCCATCTGCCCGCATCATCGAAAACATGCTCCGTGCCTTGCTGGCCCTATAGCCATCTACTACATAAAGACAAAACACACTTTTCGTGTGTAACCTTGAACAGAAAAGAACTTTAATAGAATCAGTGTGCATAAAGAGAAGGATAATAGTTTACCAACAAAACACTCAACCTTACTCATCCTTTTACGAGTGAAAGTCCAGCCTAACAGGGTTGACCCAAAGCAGGGCCACAGACACCCAGAAGTTGACCACAAATCTAGGGCAGCTTCTGGTGGGGGATCATAGAAAGAGGCAAATCTGGAAGGAAAGGAGAAAAATAAAAGTACAAGTAAAGATAAAGGTTGCCATTATCAGCCTCCCCAATGGTCTCTCACCCAAGTCTCTTCCAAGTGTCTGCTTCCATGTTCCCAAGTCCCTAGTGCAAGTGCAAAGCCAAGAAAAAGTCGGGCTTCTTCCTCACCTATCTTTGTGCTCCACGTGCCTCCTCCAAGTCTTCTCTTCCCAAGTCCGTTTTAGCTTCCCTCTCACCCCCAACCTCCCCCCAGCTTAGCCCTATACTGCATTGGGTGGGGCAGGGAACATGGAATCTCCCCTTTTTAGCTTGCACTGTTACACTACTTCAGGATAAGTCTGTTTGGGCATTTGCCCATGAGGAGATGGGTAATTTGGGGAGGTTTATTGGGAATATCCTTCCAAGTTCTCTTCTCTCCATGTACATGAATGAAAGTTCTTTCACACTAAGAGTATCCTTTCTTGCCTTTGTGCACAATGATGGCCACACCCAATTTTAGAGCTTGCATTTCTCAACCATTTGGGGTCCCTGGGTGCCCTTCCGCTGTGAGCTAACAGTTTGACCAGTACTGTCACTCAGGATGGTCACACTTGGTCTGACTCTCTACTGCCTTGAATTACTTAATTTTATCTTTCAACTTGAGTTTTATAAATAAAAGCCAATGGGACAAGTATATGAAGCATACACACAAGCAGAGGCAATATGATAACATGCATATTTACCATTCCTAATACTTTTCCATGTAGAGCTTTTGCAGTGCCTATAAGCACAGAATTCTGGAGGACCCATGATTTGTGGGCGTTCAAAGACTCAAACCAAGCACAAGCTAAGCAAGCAGAATGCTGACAATCCCAAGAAACCACACTTCACTTTTGCACCAGAATTTACTTTGAACACAGAAAGACAGAAATTGCATTCTAAGAAACACAAGCTATCAGGAAACCCTTTCACATCTTTTCTTTCTTCTGTCATGTCCCTGTACTAGCTAGCCACTATGCTGAAAACGATGATATATTGTAGAAGGAAAGGGGAAGATAGAATAGTATACCCACAGTTCTTTTTCCTTCTAGTTCTTCCCTCATCAGAAACCAGAAGAGAGAGAATGAGGGTATCAAGAAGTGAAATAAAGTTTGTGCAGTGATATCACTATTCTGTTAAGAACTGTAGGGGAGCAAAAATTTGCCACCCCAAAATGTCTTTTGGAAAAAGGTTGATTTCATAGATGGAGCTATGGAAGTTTGGGTGTAGGTTGCTTTTGAAAAATAAATGTATAAACTTCTCACTGAAAGGGTATCTCATTCACTGTATCAGAAAGAACTAATCTCCTTATCTCTTTTTCCCAGAGAATGCATACCTTTGCTTACTGTGCCCTCTTTGGAAACTCCCTAACCAAATTTGCTTTCTTTTCCCCCCAGCTGTCCTTGTCTTAGCTAAAACATTCAAGATGGAGCCTGAAGCCAAGTGGCAAGTTACTAGGTGGGTCTCTCCTATGCATACAGGAAGTACACAAGCTACTATTAAACTTCCTTTTGACTTTTTCTCTTATCAATATGTTATATGTTTGTTTATTTGCCAGACTAGGAAAACCTAGAGGGGTAACAGATGATTTCCTTTGCACCCCAAAAGAACAAAATACATATGGATACACAAGCAACAAAATATGAATTATGTAATTTCTGTGAATCCATTTCTGAGCCTCATATGGTCTCATATTTGCATTTCAGAGTGACACATACAATTTAAAGTTAAATAACAAATTTCAAGTGAGTGATTTAAAACTTTAGTTTTTCTTACTTAGTACCACACTAAATAACAAACCACACCATGATAAGCTGAAAGCAATATCCTGGAAGAAAGGACAAAACTTTACATTTTAGTAACTTTAGTAAGATTTTCTTGCTGCTGTTTAAACAAAGGATCCCATGTTTGCATTCTGCAGTGGGCCCTGCTGTGCCCACCCAGCCTGCAGCATCAGTTAGACAAGGGAGCTGGTTAGAAATAAAACATACACACACACACACACACACACACACACACACACACACACACACACACAACAAAGCAAAACAAAAATAACCTGACAACTATAAATCAGAGACATTTTGCAGGGGAGGGGAAGGGAAAGGGATCAAAAAGAGGGTGGAAAGAGCATAAGGGACTATGGTGATAGTACATGGGTGAACTGCTGGTGGAAATTCTAGGGGGACTACGCCTGGGAAAAGAAAGCAAACATTGTACAAAAATGAACAATGATGTAAAATTTTTTATATAAATTAAAAAAGAAATGCAGAACCCCAGGCCTGCCTCGGATCTGCATTTCAACACATCCTCCTCAGGTACCTCACCTGCAGTGGGCACATCAAAGTTTGAGAAGAACTGGAGAGGAACCACTCCACTATGGGTTGTGAGTCAATGCAATTACCCCCCATGACAGATGCAAGAATGAAACAGTGCAATCCCCATAGAAGAGGGACATTCCATATTCCCTCCCCCAGCTAAGTAAAGGTGGAGCTAAGCAGGGAAGGAAAGCTAAAAAGGAATTGGGAGAGGGGAGAGAAGAGAAAACCTGGAGGAGGCACGTGGAGCAGAGAGACATGTGAAAAAGAAGCCATGCCTACTTCTTGGCCTTGGACTTGTACTAGGGACTTGGGGGACATGGAAGCAGACACTTGGAAGAGTCTTGGATAGAGACCTATGAGGAAGCTGACAATAGCAGCCTTTATCTTCACTTATCTTTTTTTTTAAAGATTTATTTATGCATACAAGCTGGGGTGTAGGCCGGAAGTGTGGGGGATAAGAGGATTCATCAGAGACAAAGTAGGGAGCAGAATAGGCAGATCGACTGAAATACACTGCTGAGAGCAGCGGACAAGACAGGAGAGGTCTGCCGCACCATTTGGGAATCTCCCCAGGCTGGGTATCGAACTCTTACTTGCTGCAGTGGCTCTGGGTAGCCTCACAGTGCTGCGACTCAACCTGTTGTGCCACCAGGGAGGCCCTTCACTTGTCTTTTGATTTTGCTCTTTTCCTTCCAGACTTGCCTGGCTCCTTGTGTCCCTTTCCTATGGTTCTCCAGCAGAAGGTACCAGAGGCTGTGGGAAGCTTCCATGACTCAGAGGGCCCCCCTTGGGTCAAACCTGTTTGGCTAGGCATTTACCCATGAGGGGATGGGTAATTTTATGTGCTTCATTTGGCAACTATATTCTTTCTCTTCTCACCTCTCTATTAAACACTAATTCTACTAAAGTTCTTTTCTATTGAACATCTTATGCACAAAGAGTATATTTTGTCTTTATGCAGTGGATGGCAGAACCTACTTAGAGCATGTAGATTTGGGGGTTGCCCTGGGTTGCCCTTCTTTCCGTCTGCTTACAAAAACAGCGTAGAGAGCCTAATGGGCTTGCCCAAGGTAGTAAGCTGCCAGTTAATAAGTGATAAAATAAGTATTAAAAGTAAATCTGTCTCTTCCCAAATCTAAACTGTTTTCATTTACAATAGTAGTTTCCAAATGAGAGTGAGTAACCATCAGAAATTTTTTAATAAATTTTTAAATCCCTGGACCCCCACCCCAGACACTAAATCAAAATCTCTATGCTGGGACTAGAAAATCTGCATGTTTGCACATAGTGGTTCTCAAGTTTGGTTGCATAGTATCATTACCAGGGGAGCTTATTAAAAACCCTGTCGACCAGATCGGACCTCAGATTTATTGGAATCTCTAGGGGTGGGCCTCAGTCATTAAAATTTAAGGCCAGTTGAGAACCACTGTGTTGAAATACTTGCAGGTGATTCTGATGCTAACCCAGGTTCTGGAAGCTACTTCACACCTGAATGTGCTCCTGTTCACAAGGCTTCCTGCCGGGCTCCTGGGCACACAGGTTAGGAAGAAGCAACTAATGAGCAAACAAACAAAAATGTAGGATTTCAGGAAACTAATTTTATTTCTAGAGCCAACCTAATCAACCAGCTCCTTATGTGAAAAAATGTAATTAGTACTCAGGATCACCAGCGTATATTTTGTTAATAAAACTCTAAACCTTATTAAAGTATCATTAACAGTTAAAAACAAAAACTCCATACTAAATATTTACATCTGTTTCTAAATCAACATTTTCATCTGCAGGAATAATGACATTCCGTAGTCATTATCCTGGAACCCGCACTGAACAGGTGCTCATGTTAAGAGAGAGCTGCCATCAATAACAGGGAAGCTGGGGAGGCAGGGGTCTTCTGGGGTGCAGGAAGAAAACTGGGGAGGAAGGGGAAGAACTAGAGGTCTCGCAGGTGTTGCTGGCAGGGCATCTCAGGAGCTAAGGGTTAGAAGACTCCCCTAGAAGTGAAAATTTTTTTAAAAACTTTCAAATCCTCTTTTAAAACCTGAGCCTAAGGGCCACCCTGATGGCCTATGGGTTAAGTCTCAGCACTAGCACCTAGATAGCCCGTGTTTGATCCCAGGTCAGGGGGTTGACCCACATGGCTCTTCTGCTTGGCCCACTGCTCCCCTTAGCAGTGTATTTCAGTAGATCCGCCTGTTCTGCTCCCTACTTTATCTCTGGTGAATCCTCTCACCCCCACCCCACCTCTGGTCTACACCTGAGTTCTAAGCAAAATGAATGCAAAATCTTAAAGAAATAATTCTTTAAAAAACAAAAACAAAAACAAACCTGACCCTGAAGACACATCTGGCATGACATAGTTTCTCTAAATTTATCTGCACATGAATCACCTGGGTGCTTGTTTCAACTGCAGCTACTTCTAATCCCTGCCCAAACTTCCCACATCAGTGTGACTGTAAACAAGTTTTCGAAGTGATTTGTATGCACTTTAAAGTTTGAAAAGAGATGTTCTGATAGTCTCATCAGACAACGGCAAAGTCATCAAGACTGGGACGGAGACCTAGCTGCTTTTTTCCCCCTTGAATAACATATCTCCATACCAACATCTTTCCTATCTACTCTGGAGTTAATTAAAGGGTGTCCTACTCATGCCCTAGTATGTAGAAAATTAGCCATTAAAAGTACCTTAGACAATGATATCAAAAATGGCCAATACAAGGGTCACTTGCACATAAGCCAAGGCTAATTCCCTGACCTATCCTAAATAAACCAACTAGCCTACTTTTCACGGTTTCACTGGCACACAAAAAATTCTACGTATTTCACCAAAACCTGCTCCCAAACTACAAAACAATGATTCCATAACTGCCCTCAAGGGCTACTGTAGGGCCCATGGGAAAAGTTTTCTCAGAGTTTTTCAGAGTGTTTTTCACCTGACCTTCCAGCACAGGTGGCCTAGTAGATAACATGTACCCTTGACATGCAGTCCACATGTGCTGAGAGCAGTAAATAATAATGTAACTTTGATGTAGAGTTTGCATGCGCAAAACATACTTCTATAAACTAGGCCCAAACTTGGCCCTGTACCAGCTTGTCTATAAATCATATAAAAGCTAATAGGGCAGGAGGCAAGGGTCCTCTCACTGGGCACAGGGCAGGGCCATTGCTGCGCAGGGCTGGGGCAGGTGGGAGGCAGCAGACCGGGTGTGGAGTCGGTAGAAGAAAGCAGCTGCAGTTGCTACCTGTTGCCTCAGAAAAAAAAGAGTTGTTCCTGCTCCCCATATTTGGGCTTTGTGACCTGCTTTCTCATCTGCCACCATCAAAAACCTGGCAAGCTTGTGGCTGAGGCCCCACATCCCCTGAGGGTAGGATGTCACCACACCCAGAACAAATCTCCCTCCCACAGGGCAGTCTTTAAATTTACAGATACATACCCTATCCCTAGAAACCTTTTGTTCACCAAGTTAAATAACGTCAGCCCTTTAGCTTTTTCTTAGTAAATTCTCTTAAAATTATGTTTTATGTGGTCTTACATAAGTATTATTTTAGTGTGTGTATTTTTAGTTCATGTAAATAGAACTGTGTAATAGCTCATTCTGCTCCTTATTTTTTCATCAAATGCAAGATTTTTAAGAGTTATTGTGTTGCTATGAGCAGCTCTAAGTTTCATCTCTGATGTCACAGTTTCACCAAACCCTCTCCCCACCTCCAAGTTTTCCTGATTTTCACTGTGATATAACCTCCACTCTATCCATGAACCCTTGAAAGGAAGCACTTGGAACTGATCATCTCATCCATTATAAACATACGGGATCCTGGAAAAGAATTTTAAGAGGTGTATGATCTTAGACTCTCATATTAATTACCCATCAGTAAAGTCTTTAGTTGTGATGACAATATCTCATTTACCTTTGATGGACATTTCCTTCCTTCTAGGGTTGAATAAATCCATGACATGGGAAATAGTGACTCCTAAACTGATTAACCCTGCATTTTATTTCCATTTGTTCCTTTTGTTTACAGAAATGCTACTTTGTTGTTAAAGATAATCTTATTAAAAAAGACTCAGAATCTTCAAAATAAACCTTAGAGATTATCCAGCATGAAGATGCCTGAGGAGATGGTAGTAAACGCTTAACATTTTATGAAGGAGGAAACTGAGGTCCAGAGGGGTTCAACAACTTGCCCAAAGATACAAGCCAATTACAGCCTTAAAGCCGAGTCAGAAACCCCAGGTGTCCTGACAGCCCTGCCAGTTTTTCTAGAGTCCATGAGGGCTTTGCTCCCCTCAGCACAGCGGTGTGCTGTGAGTTGTCTCCTACAGCTGCATTCTCCTCCCCCACCCTTGAATTCTCTGAAAGCACAGCATACACAGAGCCAGTCTGTATTGGAGCTTCAGCGCTACAAAGCCTGCATTATTTAGCACTGGCTTTAGTTATCTGGGGTGGAGAATAAATAGCACTATAATAAAATCCATAAAATATACCAAATTGGATTTTTTTTCAGGGATGGCTCCAAGCACAAGTTGGTAATCAAAAGGTTTTCAGAAAGACTGGAAATAGTGTTTGCTGTGTTGAAATTTCCCTGAATCTTAAGAGGATCCCTGTTCCCATCACCCACTAGCTGAATACTTTAGGCAGAAAGTCTTGTGTTACTCTAAGTCACAAGGAAGGAGCACTCTCAGAAAAACTTGATAAAGAATGCCTTCTCCTCAGGTCTTTGATTGCCAACCTCACCTTTAAGCAAGAAGCTCTTCAGCCCTCATAGTCTCCTGACACTCCCGGGGCAGCAGCAGTCAGTGTGGTAAGAGAGGTGGAGGATGAACTTGCAGCAAGTCAAGGAAGCTGTCAGTGGCAGCCCGCGGCAGTGATGTTTGCTAGCCCATTATAAACTCTTGGGTCTGTGGGGCTACTAATAAGAAAGCTTTCTTCCTCCTAAGGACTTGACCCCAATTAAAATATGCCACCAGATGATGCCTTTCTTCAAATTTAGGAGTCAGAGGAACCTGTTTCCCATCCATGCAGTCAAGTGCGGGGCAGCAATTAGCACATGGCCCCCCACCGTGGTTTTCCTGTAAATATACTACTTTAAAAAGAAAGTCTGCAGGTCCTGAATGCTTTGTGAGCATATCCAGTTACCTCTCTTCCAAACAAAGTTTCCAGTGAAATAACTAAAGTGACATTGTTTAATGAATGAAATCTTAACAGTAATAGCACATAAGAAAAAAAGTTATGAAGACACTCTGGAGACAGTCCATCAACTTGGTGTAATAGACACCAAAGAACAAGAATACTCTGAGAGAAGCAGATGAGCTCATTGAAGAACTCTCTCAGATCAACTGAGGCAGCAAAGTCTCTGCCTTCTTCCACGTACACAGAAATCCACTGGTAGAACTTCTGCCTGCTGGGATAGAGTTACAACTACTCCCTAACCAAAATAAAGGCAATTATCTGGATGAGGGTCAATGTGTGAGTGCTGTGGGGGCAAAAAGAGAGAGAAAACTATGTTCCATGCATTTCTGCACTCCACATCAGAACCTAAAGGAAAGAAGATGGAGACAGAGTATAAGAAGGGTGGGGGAAGGAGAAGCAAGCTCTCCTTCAGAATGCTTGCCACTGGAGGAAGCCCCCCTTTTTATTCTTACATTATTTCTTTAATTTGTATTGAGAAAACATTGTATTTTAACATTACATAGGTTCAGATATGCATCATTGCAAATCAACATCTGTATATATACTACATGAACTTTACCCTAAAGTTCAATCCTCTCCTTCACCATACAACTGATTTGCTCTAACTCAGCTGCCTGTGGCAGCTGCAGACCAAGAACCTGCTTTGCCTCAAGAAGCCCATCATGTGGCCCAACCACTCATACTTCCCTCCTGTAAGGGAAGGTCCTATCCACAGACACCAGCAAAATGCCATATCAGGAACAGACAGCAATTAGTTAATTTAGCCCTTCATTCACATGTATTAAACAATAACAAGGACTCCCTAGCCATGTCAGTGAAACCCAGAGAGAGAGAAGCTCTGCTGTGGTGAATAAATCAAATGACTGACTCAAAGAACAGCTATTATAGGGAGCATGTGAACTTTACAAAAACCGAACCAGCATGATCCAGGAATAGAAAGGGTTTCAGCACAATAAACCAAGACAGGTGATGATCCAAAAGATGAAGCAAAAGACCAAGAAATGGAAAACAAGGAGGGAAAGTCTTTAATATTGAGTCCAGAGGGTAAAATAACTAAACAAAATTTCCTAAATCTTGAACGAGACATGAAAGCCAAATAGAATTAGCAATACAGCTTGATGAAATTTCAGCATTCCAAGAATAAAGGGGGAAACATTATAAAAGTCTGCAGAGAGAAAATAAGCTTCAAGAGTGGTTTGATCAAGAACATCTATTTCAGTGGGGTGAGACCATGTCCTCATGTCAAGCTAAAGGGAAGGAGCATAGACTGAACTCCTAAGAGCATTCTCTCTGTGAACTGGTAAGCATAGCAATGGTGAAAAACTCATTAATTAATGAAATAAGGATCAGACAGCATTTTCAGTATTTTATTTATCAGCCATTTATATAACAATGATTACATGCCAAGCTGTTTTCTAGACATTAAAAAAAATAATTCCATGAGTTCAAGTATCACATTCCTTCTCATCAACAAGCTTGAGTACTAAACCACAACCAAACCAAATCTTCAAAGTTATAAGAAAAAATTGATTAAGCCTGGAATCCCATACAAAAGCAAGCCATCTAGCATGTGTGAGCAAAATAAAGGTATTTTTGACATTTAGGACTCAGAAAATTCACAAACCCCAAATAGGCGGTGGAAAAAAAAAAAAAACAAGAAAGCTACTGCAACAAAATAAAAAGTAATATAAAAAAAAGACAATGACGTCAAAAGCTGTGGTAGCTGAACGTGACCCAGAAGAAATGAAATTGAAAAGAAATTCAACCCTGATCCAGTGGACACTGACGCTTGTCATAATCTCTTTTGAACATGGGTGATGTCGTGACACAGGGTGGCGCTACCTTCTCTATGACCAAACACTACTCTTGGTGACAATGGATAATCTATGCATGATCAAAATTGCAAATGTTGTTTGTGGGATAAATTTTCTAGTAAATCTCTAGTCACAGAAAGAAAAAGTATCATTACAGAATAAATATAAATGCAAATGAAAAAAGACCAATGGAACAACAAATGAAGAGAGACTGGGTGAAAACATAAATGAAATGAATACCTCACCTTTTGTGTTGGGGAATCAACAGATACAAATGAGCAAAAAAAGGAAGGGTCAGTGATAACACTGGTCAACAAATTTTTACAAAAGTCATATTACTGAAATAAAATTAGTCATTTCCCATCAATTTGTATGTGCTCAACATGAATATGACAGTCAAATTCTAATTTTGGCTCTAGTTTTTTTTGTAATCTGCAGTAAATTGATGTTTATATCATGAAATGCATGCCAACAGTAATAGGTCTATGGTTAATACCTGTAAAAAATCAAGTCATAGACTACTTCTTACATTTCTTTGCTTGACTCTTGTACAGCTGTTCAGGAGCATCTCTGGGGAGTATCCAGCAGTAATCAGCCAGCATTGTAGTGGACCATTTTCCCTGGTGTCTTTGTTCCATTGATGCGATATCTTGATGAAAACATTCGCCATGTTCATCACTAACCATACCACAGTTTTCAGGGAAGAAATCCAGAAGGGAATGAAGGAAGTGGATCTTTAGAGACATATTGCAGCCAAGTTTCTGATACTGCATCAGCATGTCTTCTACTAGTTCCTTGTAGTTTTCTGCCCTAACATTCCCAAGAAAGTTTGCAGACACCAGGCGAAAAGCATTTCATGCTCGTTTCCCATCACCCTGCAGCAAGGGCTTAAACCAGTCATCTCAATGCAGACGGAATGTTTGGGTAGACTATTCTCGACTTCTTTTGCTTCGTTATTCCCCTGGAAAGAGGAGGAGCCAAGCAGAAGTAACAGTCTTTTGGGTGGTTGCTTGGCTCTCTCCACACCGTGGGGACTGCAAATGGCATTGATGGTCTTTTGCCATTGAACCACTGTGAAAGCTGTGTTGTACATGGAGCACAGCAAATATGCGGGGACCAAAGCTTGTCTTGGTCGCCAACCTTGCATCCGAAGTCAAGATGAGAAGTCTTCTTCACTTGAGAAGTGATACTTTTCTTCTGGTTGGCAAATGTCACTTCCCCACAAATAGAGCAGAAATGGTCCACGCTATTAACACACTTTCAAGGCATTACTGTGCTGTATTGTGACTAAATGGATAAAATAATAACAGTTCTATGGAACAGTAGCTTACACTCTCTCGCACAAAGCCTTTCCGACAGGGTTTTCTATAGTGCACTGCTGACGTAGTTTCCTTCAGCAGCTGCCTGGCAGTAGTATTGCATTGCATCAGAATAGGATGCAATCAACTCTGGATGATGTGTGCATGATGGTATTATGCAATGCGATGCAATATTACATCATTCTAGGCTGATTTAGGATGTTGTTGCAGTCCTACTGGATAAATTGACACAGTGAAACATATAAAATGAATTATATGAAATACCTTCAAAACAAGAGCTAATAAAAATTTTTCAGGGTTATATTCATGTTCAGTACACCAAGATACTACAGATTAAGTCCTTTAAGTCAGTTATGATCTCACTGTCGACCAGTGTAATTTAAGGTTGTAATAATGAGTATCAGAAATAAAAATTAGAAACTAAAAGGTTAGTTACTAGTTAGTATAAGAAAATTACTTCCCGCTCAAAGTTTTTGTAAAACTACAGTGGGTCTAAAAATGTCTTTTAATTAAGAAAAAGCATAGTTACCTCTGTGGAGGCAGTAAGTGGCTTTTCTACATAGTCAAAACATTTCATCATGATGACTTCAATGTTTTTAACCTTAGAATACATGTTAAATAAACTGAAAGAGGATGGAGCATTCTTGACCAGTATATTTGACCCCTATTACGGTTACTTATATAGTAATCTCACCCCCATAAACTCTTTAGATGTGTATTTGTGTGTTTCCTATAGAAATTAATACAATGCTTACATTCTTGTATCTTTTATTGTGAAAAAATACAAGAATGTAAAGTTTATTTGTAAAAATTTTAAGGAAATACAAGTATAAAAGTACAATTGTAGATGTTTCTTACTAACTTTCAACTTTCATCAATCATTTCACATGTGCAAGGTCTAGTTAGAAGAGATGCTGGCTAGGAACCAAGGTCGCCTTTGTGCCATCTGCTGCCTGTCTGGCCCCGCTTTGCCTGTGACTCTCTTGGCTCCTGACTGCCTTCCTAAACTTGCAGCCTTTTGTGGGCCCTGCCTGGCCATAGCAGTGCCCCTCTGTGCCTCCCTGCTGCTTGTTCTGAAGTGCAATGTCTTTGTGTGGTCTGGCCTCTGACTGCCCTTCCTTGCTGCTGACAGACTGGCTATCCCACACCTTCACCCACACTGACCACAGAGTACTCTGCCTGTCCTGGATCTGCAGTCCTCTTCAGCCACTGTCTCTCACCAAGCTGCTGAGCCCACATCCAAATCTGAGAGGATAAAGTAAGCTGGATGTAAAAGCATGGAGAGTTGAAATTAGGGGAGTATTTTTCAAGAGGGGCTTGATCAAGAACATCTACCCTGGGTGTGGTGATGCCACCTCCTCACGTCAAGTCAAGGGCGAGGTGCTCAAACAGAACCCCTCACTCAGCCTAATATGTTAACTCTCTCCCTGTCCTCAACATTTTTCTTCTCTCCCTCGCTATCACTTCCTGTGAGTCCCTTCTTTAATCTTACCTTTCTTCCTTTGTTCCTCTTCTTTCCACCCCCTCACCACACATGTTCATCCATTTTCATCTGTCCCTCTCCCTACCATTTACTTGCTCATAATATTAGTTTGAAGTACATTTTATTTGTTATGTCTATTGATTAAAGTTTTATGTCCCCTGCTTTTAATTAACTTATCATTCATCCTGTTTCCCTATATTGCTGTGTATATTTCAAACAATAGATGTATTGCTGATAAAGCTATTTGTAAATCAATGTTCTATAAACTGAATCATATTTCAGACGTATTAGAAGAGCTTGCTAGATAAAGGAATCCTATGATGAAAAATTAAACAATTCCCAATAATGCATATTTGTATAAATGTAAAGTTTCAGACAATGGTCATGCAAAATAAAATTTTAATGTCACCTACCACAATCATTCTGCCCCAATTTTGGTTGATTTCCTCAAGATAGATATTAGATCTTTATAAAATAAGTCTGTAGAAGGGCCCAAAACATTCTCCTGGGAGGCCCTTCCTTATGAAAATGGAAGTGTTGGAAGATGAAGGATGAATGTGAAAACACTCAAACTCTGCAAATTCATAAAACGTAAAAATAGAAGAGTGTTCATTCATTACACATATGCATGTTTAGTTACTATTATACTCCAGGCACTGGTAAATACTGAAGATAAAAACTTGATTTAGACATAGTGCTTGCCCTCAAGGACCCACGTCTAATAGGGGACAGAAACACATACATAAATAATTTCAAAACAATGTCTAAAGTATACTAAGTTGTAATAGCATGTTTAAAAAAAAAAGGCTCAGCAGTGGCACCAAGTGGGGAAAGCATAAGCATCATAGGAACAGAAGCTGGGTTTGTTTTGTTTGTTATTTAATTTCCAGCAACTAGCACAGAGTCCCACTTAGCTAACGCACATAATGAATATTTGTTGTTAAATTGTTGAGTGATCCACTCAGCTATGGGAAGGGTTAGAAGGGGCAAATCAATGAAGGCTTCAATGAAGAGAACACACATAAACTGAGAATAGATGTTCAGTAGTTAGACAAGAATGGAAACAGTATTCCGCATAGAAGAAGCCAGGAATGACTATAAAAGTACAGAACACCGTACTTGTAAACATTAAACTTCAAGCAAGCACATGCCACTCAAAAAATTCTCACATTACCAACAGGAAAGATAATATCTTTTACGTGTAGTTCACCACCTTTTTTTCTCTGTCTGTCATTGTCTGTTCTTAAGCTGAGTTGCTTCCTATCCGCCCTTTGTGTCTTTGCCCTAATTGACCCCTCAAGAGCCCTCTGTCCACTAGTTCTTGCAACTGCCTGTCCTCTCCTTTGTATGCTCCTAAAGGACTGTCTCATCACAGTAGTTTGCAGTAGTTCCCACCGTGTGTATGTCAGGGCAAAAATGTCCCATGGGACCTATCACATGTGGTTTGCCCACGACATGGGTGTCCACAGGTACCAGGAACTACATAGGCAGCTACAATTTCCCAGAGAAATTTTTATCTCAAACCCTCTCTTCTGTTGTTCCCTAAATCTTCAAAGTCCATGAGTGTGACTATTTCATCTCATCTATGTCTCCCAGTTTGATCTCACAGTACGAAGCAACACAAAATTCTTTTGTCAGACCATGTGTCACACACAATTCTTGTTTCCGAGAAGCTGAAGAACAAATATACAGATCTTATCTCCTATGGCAACCTATATGTCCAAACATTTGTGCTAACAACTTCCATACTCTGAAGCCACTTGAGAAAGGGTCACTGTATGTTTCTAAGGGTTGTGTATCATGGTGCCTAAAAACTGGAGGTTGCCAGCATTCCCCTTAGGAAGGGCAGGAGCAGTGACAGAGGTGCCAAGGCAGGACATACAAAGCACATATTTTGCAGTCAGACAGGCCTAAGTACAAATCCTTCTCTGCTATTTACTAGCTAAGTAAATGCCAAGAACTGCAAAAGGTCTTGGCCCTTCTAAGTCGTCTCCCTGCTTCACCTGGGAGTGAAAAGGAAACAGGAGCTCCTCCCCAGCAGCTGGAGTCAGTCCCCTAACATTACCCAATGCAATAATAAAACAGTTCCTTTGGCCTCCTGCACCCCCAGGGGCTCTATATGCCAACAGCCACACATACTGCTACATCACCTTCATTTGGAGGCCTGGCCCCCACTCTAATCCTTTTCTTCCATTGACTCTCCCTGCTCCTGGGGCTCTGAGCAAATAATGCCCCTAACAGTAACTCTGGCACACACAGCCCCTACAGCAAGGCCAGGGGTCCTTTCCTGGGGGGGAGTCACAACTTAGGGAGGAGCTCTTTGCAAGCCTTCGACGTACAGCCCGGCTTCTCTACTAGATCATCATCTTTCACGCCACAGCATGCGGTGGAACATTATGCATGTTTGCCCTGCACAGATGTGTCCAGTCCAGTCCAGTTGAGGAAAACACTCTGCAGCCACATAACTGCAAGGGGGTAATTTTTCCTAAATCACATACACACTGGCTTATTCCAGCATCTGGCAGCGGCCCTTCTCCTGACCAAGTAAATGCCCTCCAAACAGCTGCCTATGTACTTCTCCTTCCCTTGCTTCCCTTTCCCCATCATCTTCACAGCCCTCTTGTCTAGCTTCACCTTCATTTATTCTCTCTACTCTCCTTTCATCCTTTTCACATGCCTTGGTCATCTTATAGGACTACAAGGCCACACATTTCATCTTGAGTCATCCCAGATACTCTTAACTGACTCCCAGAGACTCCAAAGCAGTTGTCGGCAGCCGAAGCATAGGAAGGGCTGCACAGCAGCGTGTGGGCAGCGTTTTCTAAGAGCTAAAATACGCACCCAATTTACATGACTATTTGCATTTGTGTATAAATTATACATCAATATGTATCCTCCCAAGACAGTGAGTTACTAAAATAATTTTGCTACTTTCAAACTTGTCACTGCTCAATTTTTCCTCTCTCCCCCTTGTAACAACACCCACGCACAGCTTTTCATTCGTCAGGATTTGAGTTAGGAAAGAGAGGGGAAGAAAGAAAGGAGTAAAGTAGAGGAGAAAACACAACAAAGGGGATAAAGATTAGGAAAGGAACATATCAATAAAATAATAAACACTTTTGATTAAACAAATGAAGGATACCACTGTGATGAGTTTATAATGACTAAACATCACCTAGTCTATGCTCAAGGGAAGTAAAATGAATATAAAATATAACCTCTCCATAATTTCCTACTTATGGCATGCATAAATACACATACATACACACATATATATATTCAGCCTTTTAATCATAAGCAAATGTCATAAAATACTTCTGCTACAAACTTGTGTGCCCATATTAAATTGGCTTTCTATGTGGCACTATAAAAAGATCAAGTAAGGCAAAAAGTGTCAGAGATGATGCTCATCCTGTGAACTCATCAAGGACTTTCTCCCTGTCCCATCCCCCCACCCCCATTCATGCCTAGGAATTTGGATTTGGGATTCGGAGATCCTGGGTAGTTTTGAGCACCTCACCAAAATTCAGAAACTGAGTTTGCCCTCAGGAGACAGCTACCTTCAACTGGGGAGATAGAAGAACAAATTACAAGTGCAGTGAGAAAGAAAGAAAGAGAAAGTTTGAGGTCTAAAATAAAAAGTGTCTGCACCTACCTGGAGGGTTCCTACCTCCAGGCTACACCCCCCTTTTCTATTCTTGGATACACCCATACACCATATAAATTTATAATAAACTCCCCCTTTCTGTTCCAGCCTATTTGGGTAGATTTCTTTTATTTGGACTAAAAGAGCCTTGACTAAGTCTATTTAATGCAATTAATTCAGAGGCCTTTTCCATTCAATTTTGTATTTCTAATAATTTTTATATATTTGAAGTGCTCTGTGGATGATAGGACTTTTTTTTTTTTCCTGTTAAATAAATGTGAACTCTTTAGAATATAGCCAGTTTGTCTAAGGAACTTTCCCTAACCAAAAAAAAAAAAAAAGAAAGAAAGAAGAAGTGTTATATTTTCAGCCCTTAAAATCAGATACTACAAGGACATGTATCACTTTGTGTTGCACAATAGATTATGACTTTGTGAATCACACATCTCGGAAAATAAAATATATTGAAGTTCAATAAAATTCTCACCCATGGGTCTCACTTCTTCATTTCTGCCATGAAAATACCAATACCTCATTAAATGTGAACAAACATTGGAAAAGTGCTAATTCGGTTAATAAATGCATGGCAAGAGCAAAGGCACAAACAAGAAAAAAGCAGAAAGAAGGAGGCAATAATAATAAAAAGGAATAAATGTGATAAATTCTGCAAGGCAGACTGCAGGCTTGATAAGTAATTTATTATAGTAGAAAAGAAAGAGAACTTATGGTAGCAGATCAACAAAACCTAGCAGAGGAATCTGGGTCAGCCAGAACAGACCTGTTCTCTCAGTCATATCTGTGTGGGACACACAGAATTTAATATCAGAACCTCACTGTGTGTTCTTTCTCACTGGTTGTATAAGTACAAAACAAAACTAATGTATAATAAAATGTCCACCATTTTCATTGCCCATTATATTACAGAATCAGTAATCCTCAACTAGATTTTTATCTTTCAACAAAGATATATACTGCAGGCTCATACTTGTAACTTATATGATAATTCATGTAATATTTATCCCTATAAGCATAGGCTGGGAGCTACACATATGAATAAGAGACATAAGCCCTGCCTTTAGTTGATACAGGATTTTGCTCAGTCCTGTATCCATGCTCTACTTCTCTACTCACTGATACTAATATAACCAAAGTTGGACTGAAAAGCACACAACTATCTCCTCATTAACACTCTGCCTCTACTCTACACCAGGAACTTAGGTGCCATATTATATCACAAATAATTCTCTTTGTAATTCCACAAGTTAGGTATTACTCTACTTAATTTAGAGGCAGGTCAACTGAGGTTCAATGACATTACGTAACTTACCCACTTTGCACAGTAAGTATACCAGGGAGGCAGGATTGAAACTAAGTCTCTCCTAATGTAGAATCTATATATTACCATTTTATCTGAGCTCCATATAAACTATATTAAATTGTCTCCAAGAAATGAAAAGAAAGGTATTCATTCCTTCACTCAATTGCTATTCATTAATTTTTATTTATTTTTTAGTATCTCCTATCACGTTGCACAACTTCAGAAGGCACCATTCACAATGTATTTCTCATTAACCTCTTGCCCAGTGCCCTGGAACTGTGCCAGTTAACAACTGTCTGTCTACCACTGGACAAAGCATTCTGAAAGATAAAGATGTAAGAGAGACAGTCTCCCATAAGGAAAAAGTTTATTGTTGATTGTGGGAATAAAGAAAATCCTTGCCAACTCTAAAACAAAAGAAAAGGTAGTAATAGCCAAGAAAAGGAAAAATACAGTGGACACTCCAAAGCCAGCATCCAATTTCCCAAAGGGCTTCTTGAGGAAATTAATAAAGGATCCCTGTAAATACCATGAACAATTTGCCGACTGCACAGGTGGTCTGACACGGCCCACTGCTGCCAAACACACTCACTCAAAGATGCCATAAGGAATTGAGGCGAATGGGAGCAGCTTTTACCTTTTTTTAATCTTCTGTGTTGATTTATCTCCCCCTGTGCTATGAGTGGGAGCAATTCATTCTTCCACCTCCTTCTAGTTTCACTTTCTCCCCCATTTACTTTCTCTCTCTCTCTCTGTTTCTCTTTCTAATTTAAATTTATAATTCATCTGTATGCCTCTTCATTCGGGTTTCAGTGACTCAATTTTAGGAAATGCAAATTTGTGTTCTCTTGCTACCTGCCCTAGCTCAATAATCACTTGTCAGTATACTGACTATAGATGAAATTAAAGGACATTTGAAAAGACCTGTGGTTCTCAGAATAGAAATTAAGGAATATTAAAAAGTAATGAATTCATATTTGGACACCAGGTAAACTTACCTCATGTTATTTCTTTGGCTCATGGGTATCTGACAATGTACTTATGCCTACAAAGTGAAGTATATTAGGTCAGAAATATGATTTTAATTTTTTTCTCACGTCTCTAATATGATCTATTACTATGTGTCCATAAAAGTATTAAGTTGGTATTAATCACACATACATGTGAACACACACACGTGTGTATGCGCAAGCCCTCCCCGCAGAGATAAACTGTATCTGGTCTTCATTTTCCTCCTACCATTCTTACTTCTCACTGCTACCAAGGAAGGAAGATATTAATTTTTTGCTCTAGTAGTCAGAAGATTAGAAGTATTAAAACAGATGCACCACAGTCATGTTTATTTGAGATTTTTTTTTTTATCTAAAGACCAAAAGGAAGCAAATCTAATTGGCAGATTCACGAAACAGAGCTGCATTCTCAAACAGATTATTTTCTTGCTGCTAACTTCCCTCTCTTGCTCTATCCAACATCTCATCTTTGCAAATACAGGGTTTCCTTTAAAATGAATCTCAAGAAATCCTCCCTGTCATTCAGCCATCCGGGGAGCAGTCCTCCATGGCATGGCACGTCCCTTCACAGGTGGCTACGCCTGCCGAGAGGACATCAGAGATTCCCCAGTGGGAAGAAAAACCACAAAACAGAAGGCTTTAAAGTCAAATAAAGATTTAAGTGAGAAAGGCTGCTTTAGTTAGGGGAAGAAGGAGTTTGGAGAAGAGAGCACAGAGGACACAGAGACTAGACGTAGAAAACAGCTGTCCCCATCAATACAAAGTGAGTTGCAAACAAGTGGTGTCTTAGAGGAAACCAATCCCATCAGAACCTTAGAAACCTGAGCTCCATAAAACAGAGTCCAAGGTTTCACTCAAAAATTACTAAATTAAAATCTGAGTACTGAGTCTAGGAATCTGTGCACCAGATGGTTCTTATTTGGAATCATGGTCTTATAAGACACACAAATGCACACTGTTTTGTCCTACTAGAAGCCAGTTTCAGCATTGCTGACACAGATCTGGGAGGGGTGTAGGGAAGGACGTGGCACTGGGCCCTTATGGCCCTATTTAAGATGGGGACTGAGGAGCAGAGAAATAGATGCTCTCAGCAAGGAAATGGTTTTAATGTAGACATGAGGACATGGTTCTGGAATCTTATAAGTGGCATAAACAGGAGTGGAAAGGAAAATACAGATGCAGAGGTTTTATAAAGGCAAACATAATGGAACGTGTTGTCTGGCTAAATGTGTTCAGAATTCTAAGGTTTGGATTTGTGTCCCAAAGGCAGTATTTCTCTCCATCTCCATAACCACCAGCCTTGTTTTTATCTGCTTTGTTCCAAAAGTCTCCAGACCAGTGTCCCTATGTCCATTTCTGCCCATCCCCTGTCAGTCCATTCCCTTCCTTATAGACCATCATAATCAAAGACTGTGAATCTGATCTTACTATTTCCTTATTTAATTTGCTACAATAGTTCTTAGGATAAAGACCGAAGCGCTTAGCATGGCCTCGAGAATCTGGCTCACCACTCTCCTTTCCGTATCTCTTTTCTCCCTAAATTGCTTGTTTGTCTGTTGCTTTACTTGCAGTTTTCTTCTACTGCCATCCTCCTCTCCCCAAGACTTTCAGCAGGGCTGGTTTTTCTGCCTGGGATGTTGCTGTCCACCCCTGACTGATCATTCAGACCTCAAGTCAACAGCACTTCTGCAGAGAATCCTCTCACCTCCAGGCTAGGTAAGTTCCCTTGTGATATACACATTCTCAAGGTTCCTTATACTTCTTTCCTTGCCTGTTTCATACATTTAGTAAGAAATATTTTTGTGACTATATGATTGATGTCTAAGCTTCCCACTGGATGCAAACTCCACTAAGACAGGAATCAAATCTTTTAGTCCATAATCTATCCAGCACCTAAAAGAGGGTCTAGAGTATAGTAGATACTTGTATTTGTTGGAAGGGGAGGAGGAAGCCAATATACTTGGGTGGTTAGCTAAATAAAAGTACCACTGAAGAACTAGGAAAACAATAAAAGAAAGAAACAGAGTGTTTGACTGACAATAGTTGGCAGCAGCATATGCAGTGAATTTTTGTAAAGATAGTAATAATTATTATTACAGTGACATTTGCCATTAATAATAATTGATAACATATGTTGTTCTCTGGGGCTGTAAAGACTTGGAACATATAATCACTTCAGAGGTAGTTAAATCCTCTTAAATAAGGTAGCTAAATCCAAATCAAAACAGTACACATAAACAGTATCAGAGAACCAAATATTGAGTCTCAGGAAAGCCCACGGTTAGAGGGGGTGAAGGCCAACTGAGAAAAGGATGGACATGACCAACCAGAATGGTGTACTGAAACAGAGAACAAGGGAGGAATTTTCCAGATTTGAATTGTCAGTGAAGCCAAACACTGCAGAAAAGACAAGGATGGTGAGGATTGGAGAGGCCACTAGTATTGGCACAAGTTTTCCCCCTAGAGAGTTGAGCATTTGAAACTCTGTCAGGGATGATGGGCAAGAGAATTGGGCAGATAGATAAAGCTGATTTTCAAACACCTTCCACATGTTCATCTGCAAATGTAGCCCCAGCATCTTGAATAGGTTATTGGACCAGCAATAGGCAGAGCAGAGGCTCTGGGAGTGGCATAATAAAACATGAAGCCCTTTCCTCTCTGCTCTCCTGCACCCACTCACACTTGAGCTCTACCTCCCCTTTGTTCAACATCTGTCCTGAATGCTTTGCTGAACGTCTGCACGTTATGTGTTTGGACGTGGCTATTCACCACGCTTTCCTAAATGGATGGTGGTATCCTGTTCTTACTGAAGAGATACTGAAGAAGGCAGCAACAATGAAGGAGTTTTCCCCAAATGTTCCCCAGATTAGAATCCAAATTGATTCAAATCTGAACCAATTCTGTCACACATCCTCTATAAATGTACTGATCCTTATGGTGATGTTATGACCCCAATCTATCTTCAGTGTACCCTTTTTTTAATTCTAGCAGAGAAGAATTTATTGTTATAAAATCTGTGAAGTATTTCACTAAATGTGAGTGCAAAAATCCAAATAGATAGCAGCATTCCTTCTTGAAATGCTAACTGGCAAACATAAAGAGAGTGGTTGGAGGCATACACTGAAAATACTAGTTGTTGAAGGTTTCTACTGATCCATAACTCTGACACCCTAAAGTGTATAAAAAATAAAATCAGTCAAAGATCAAAGAGACAGGTGATTTAAGAGTTCCCATAAAACCATATGGCAATGCTGAAAATCAACATGTGTATTCCACCATCATAGAACACAGAAAAAAAAGAGAGGAGGAAATAAAGGAAAACTACCAGTTTGTATGCAGTACTTCCAGTACTGATTGTCAGATACATGAAAATCTGGTCACAGAAAAGAATTTTTACCAAACTGTTGCTCCCCACCCAACATCATAACCTTACTAGGTCCAATTCACTTAGCAAACAGATGTGCCCACCTCTGGACAACCCATTTATGACCCGTTAGCACCGTAACATAGTGCTTGCAATGACTGCCATGTTCAAATGTGACCTTAGGACCCACGACTACACCCAGGGAAAAATTAGACAAGAGAAAGGGAATTTAAATTCCTCCAACCCCTCACTTTGTCACCATCAGCCTTCCCTACCCTCCTGTCCACCCAAATGGTAGATTTGTTCATTACACATACTCTCAATCTGTGAAGATCTAACGACTTTAACTGCCATTTTATGATAAAGCAACAGTATGTTACCCAGAAGTAGGTGGCAGTCTCTCCCTCAGACCACACTCTGACCATCTGTAATCTATCCTAAGAACCATACTTTATTAGGAATGTAGACAACATGAAGATTAAATCTCAGTAGACAGAAGGCCTCTGAACAATGGCACAAGAAAAGTTGAAGGAATTGAAAATATTCTGCTTAGAGAAGAATGGGATTTGGGGGGCAAAGGGAGTAAGTGGAGATAGGAGGGTAACAAAAACATTGCACAAGTATACTAAAGTCATTGGATTTCCATCTTCTCCACTTAACTGTCAGCATCATGAATGATGCACACATACTTTGTGTTAGAGCCCCAGGGCAGGTCTGACCCTATATATTAGAAACTCATTAAGTATTTGGTATTCTAAAAAGTGAATAAATGGCTAATTGCCTTCAAATTTCCAAAGAATAGCCGAAGATTTGTTACTTATGGCTTGGGAATGAATAGAGGGAACAAAGAAATAATGTTTATGTCAATCAAGGAAGACCTTCTTGTTCCACTTTTCCCACTGCCCCTTAAGGAAGAGCTTTTTATTGAGTGAGCATTTCTTCCTTGGAGGTATATAATATGGATCAGAAAAGTTTTGGATGGTGATAGTGATGCTGAAGTTTAAGTATCAGGTGGGTTTACCTAGCCCATGGCTCTAAACTAAGTTAATCGCTTAGGGTTTGTTTTTCTTTTGATACAGATACCGAAGTACAACCCCCAGAAACCTGGTTTCAAATGATACTTTAAAACTACCCAGATGATTCTGATCTGTAAATGGCAACTGATAATTACTGGTCAAGATGAAACTTTAAAATTCTTTCCAAACTTAAGACTGTAATTCTACATCTGAGGAAATGGGAACTTCCATTTCTGACTGACTGCCTAGTTCATTAAATATTCTCTAACATCAATTAAGATAATGAGGCATCTAAGGTTATATTTGAAACAGAAGGATAGAAGGGGAGAGAGAAAGGAGAAGGATGAGAGGGAGGGGAAGAAAGGAGAGAAAGGAGGGGGGTATCAAAGCAAATGCCTTAATTTGTATTTTTCAGATTCTGAATAACTGAACTTGTTCTTCAGCAAAATTTTAGATAGTGTTGACTGTCCAAACATGCAAAGTTCTTCTGAAATTTCCTGATATGGAATATCAGCAGTTGGATCACCAGTAGGTGTGGATTTAATCAAAGACCTCAGAATTCTCAAACCTCAAAATGTTGTTTGAGACCTTTCAGCCTGAGGACTGAAAATACCGAATGTGAATGGGATAGTACATATGGTTGTTAAAATGTGAGTAGGTGACAATCAGATAATTTCATCTGCTGCTTTTTTATCCTGAACTATTTTGGTAAAAGTCTGCTCTTTGGTAAATGAATAATTCACTTATATTTCAAATGTATTTTAAATGTGTCACATTTGAAAGCAGAGTAAGATATATTTAAATAATATGTTATCACTTTTTAATAGATTGAGAAGTGGCTTGGGATGTTGTGCTAGATAGAAGAAGCTAGTCAGCTGCACATTTAGAAAGATGAAGAAAAGATGGGCACTGAATCCTTTCCTTCAATCCAGTAACTAGAGGTAGATTTCACTCCATAGATTCTATGATTTCAGGTTTCCTTAACTTGTCTTCTGAGATCCTGATATTGTCACCTCAGCCTGTTTAGTACTTAGCCAAGATCCTGCAGTTCCAGTGAGTAAGGACCCAACTAATATACATTTATATCCTTAAAGAGACCACAATTCTAGAATAAAGCTATCATATCACTGAAATATGGAGGCCTTACAAATACCCTAAGACAAATATAATTAATTTCCAGCAAAGAAAGCTGAGTGTAAGAAGGCTCAATGCATGTCCATGGTAACTGTTCAAAAATACTAGAAGAACAGTTACTAGAGGTCAGCAGAGACAGACATGTGATGTCATCTATCACTGAAATAACACAGACATTGCTCTTTTAAACAGTGTGAATAAACAGAATGGTTAGGAATGATTACTATATTCTTAGTAAAAAGCTTCATAAATTAGAAAACAACATACCTTCAAAAATAAAAATCCCACCTGATACTTTCTAATAAGACTAATGGCCAAAAACTTGATTTAAAAGACCACTGTTCTTTTTTATTCCATTTGATTTGTAATCAATTCTATCATCTAGAAGGAGTAAGAGTAGGATATTCTAGAATGAGTAAGATTTTCAATATTAAATAGGATGATCAGGAAAGGTTTGACATTTGAGCAAAGACCCTAAGGAGTGAAGAACTAACTAGCCATCGCCTGTATCTGGAAAGAGAGGGTTTAGGCAGAAGGAGCTGCAAGTAGAAATATCTTGAGCAAGAATGTGACTGGAGTATTGGACGTCAATGTGGTCAATGGCAAGACAGTGACGAGAAGGATATTATCACGATATTAGCTCAGAAACAGTTGTGAAGAGCCCTTTGTAGGCATTTGGAAGGACTCTGAATGAAATGCAGTGGTTGAAGGATGTGAAGAAAAAGGAACCCTCAGATACTGTTGGAAGGAAGGTAACTGGTCCAACACCTGTGGAAAAGAGTGTGGAGGTTTCTCGAAATATTAAAAATAGATACACCACACAATCTAGCATTTCCACTCACAGATATCTACCCAAAGAATGAAAAATGCTAATTAGAAGGGATAGATGCACTCCTGTGTTCATTGTAATTGTTATAGAAACAACCCAAGTACTCAAGGACAGATGCATGGAATAAGAAGATATGATATATACACACAATGAAATTCTACTCCACAATAAAAGAAGACAAACTCTTACCATCTGTAACAACATGGATGGAATTGGAGGGGATAATGCTAAGTGAAGTCAGTCAGAAGGAGAAAGGCAAATATTGCATGATTTCACTTATATATGGAATAAAAGAAACAAAACAAAGGATTAGTAAAAATCAAACTCCAGAAATAACAAACCCTAGAAATCTATCTGTAGAATTAAGGCTATCAGAGGGGGTAGAGGAGGGTAGAGAATATATTATGCCCCTAAATGGACTATGGTATAGGATTATGAGTGTCTTGGTAGAGGGTATAATGACATACATCTGAAGAGGTATGATCCTATACCTCTGAATCAAATATAGTATTGTGAGCCAGTTTTCCCTCAATCAAATTAAAAAAATATATGTGGATCCATTCAAGATTTTGAGCAGAGGAGTAACATAATCTGACTTTGATTTTTAAAGGATCACTCCAGCTATATGTTGACTCCACTCCAGTCGACCAGAGGAGAAGCAAGGAGACCATTCAGGAAAGATATTGCAATAAACCAGGTAAAAAAGAATTGAATCTGGGACAAGGATGATAGCAAGAGAGGAGATATAATGTGGTCGAATTCTAGATAATCAACTATTTTGAATACAAACCAAAAAGCTATGCTGATACACTGAAGTAAGAAGATGATATAAAAATAAGTTTAGGTTGATTTCAAGGGTTTGGATCCAAGCCAGTGAAAAGGAGCTCCTCTTTATTGATAAGGATAGTCTAGAAAGAACATGTTTGGAGGAAAAGAAAAGTTCAGTATGAGACATTATTTTTTCAACATGCCTAATTCAAATTCAAGTGTGGAGTAGAGTAAGCAAATAATTATGTGCATTTCAAGTCCATGGGAGAATTTCAGGCCAGAGATAGGAATCTGTGTGTCTTCAGCAAACAGACAATATTTAAACTCATGAGTCTGGCTGGGCGTGAGTATAGACAGAACATGGAAGACATCAGAGCACTAAGCCCTAGAGAATCCAATATTTAGATATCAAAAAAATCAAGATCCACTAACCAACAGAACAGATATAGAGCAGTTGTTTAGGTATTAAGAAAAAAAAAAAAGTAGAAGAGGGTGATGCCCTGGAAGTCCAGGGAAGAAACTGTTTTAAGTAAAAGAGGAAAACCCAACATGTGAAATGCTGTGATGGAACAATTAGAAGCTGAGTTAAGAAAGGACCTCTGTTATAGCAATGGGGAGGCTGTGGTGGTCGCCGTGAGAGCCGTTTAGTTGGAGTGAAGGAGGTAGAAATACTGAGTAGAGTGGATTCAAGACAGTAGGGGAGCAAGTAGAAAGAGCAGGTATAGACAACTCAAGTGCCATCACTGACTGCAAAGACAATGAAAAATGAAATAGACATATCCCCAATCTAAGCAGTAGAATTCAGCACATATAAAAGGAGTCCACATTGCTACTCTTATGGAAGGAAAAAGCTGCTATCTCGATAATAATAAGGTGAGACTTTTTTAAGTGCTCATTTTGTCAGCCTACCTGGCTTCTGAATCTAAAGTCACACTGTTCTTGTTCAATTTGACAAACTCAGGAGGCATGGGTTTCAGCACCAACCATTTTCCTAGGCCATAATACAAACCCCCGCCCCAAATGCCTCAGGCCTCAACCCAATCAATAAATTGCAGTTAATGCCCATAGGGAAAATGGTCTTTGATGAGACTCTGTGCTAGCAGCCAATCCAAGCCCATTAACTTCCACATCTGGAAATAGGTGAGGAAGGAAAATGAGGCTGATGGCTTCAATTTAGTTCTCATTTATCAGCATCACAATAACCCAACTCAATGGCATACAATTCAGAGTGATTGGATGAATTTGCTGAGTAGAGGTCCAAGACTGAAATAATAAAGAGGCTGAAGGTCAGGATCCAAGATTACTAGTAGAGTTATTACAAAGGGCAGATTTAGAGTCAGGGAGCAAGAAGCTCAGAGGCTCAAACCCAGAAAAGCCGTAAGACTGAAGTAGCACAGTATCATTCACTGCTCTCCTGGACTTCTGGCTCTGAATTTCATTTAAAAAAAGGTGTGTATGTGTGCGTGTGAGTCTGTGTGTAATCATATACATATGATTACATTTTAAACTTTACATTTCGGTAGCTTAATCCCTTCCAAAGCACCTTGCCAATTTTTTTTATTTGATTTTCTTAGCAGGTAATAATAGTCGCCATTTCATAGACAGAAAAAACAGCTTGAAGAGGGTGACATATACAGAAGAATAAAGAACATAGTCTGTTTCAATGAATAACATACTCCCCCAAAGAGGGAAAGAATTGATCACGAAGCTTAACCAAATTTGAAGAGTATATGTAATGGGGTGAAAACCGTTTTATCAGTTAACACCATGATTCTTCTTAAAAAGGAAACTGTGGTTAGGAAAATATTTCAATGAATGGCATTTGCCCAGAAAAGTCCCAACCTTGTTTTTTTATTCTGGAGAAAGTGTTAACATCACCTACTTTTATTTTCAAAGGTGTTGCAGTTCTTAAGATGTGATCGCCCTAGAGCCTGTAGGGAAGATGGTCACTGACAAAACTATATAGATACATAACTGTCAAATGAGATAAATACAGATATATAGATATAGAGATTTCATATATAAAGTACCCGAAAAGAAGCAATTAAAAGTTATAAGGCCCACCCAAAAGCAATGTTAGCATGAACTGAAGTAGCAAAGTTTCTGCCAAAGTGCTCTGCATTTGACATAAACAACAATGAAGAAATGTCAGAAGTCAGAAGGGAGAAGAAAAATGAGTAGCGTTAGAAGAAACTAGGCAAACGAGGCATGGCCAGGGCACAGTGTGGGGTTAACAGCCAAATCCCCAGTTGCGGAGTGACCAAAGGACTTTTAAGAACAAGGAGATCTGATTTTCAATTCAAAATTCTGTTTATTCCTAAGGTGTAAAATCAATATTTTACATCTTTCCCCTATTCAGTTAGGTCTACTGTACACATAAAATGCTTTAGGTAGACAACATTTCTTATAGAAATTAAGGAAATCTAAGTTTTAAATATCCAACAAAGAACGCACAATGAAAACAAATTACACGGAATCAGAGGTTTAGAGCCAGAGCTGACCACCAACATGTAAGCCCCCCCAAATTCTCAAAATCCAGCTCAGCACACGCCTGGGTTACATAAATAGTAAATACAACAGGAATTGACCTTTTTTTATCAGAGAAGTCAGTTGTAGCGCCTACACGTTATTCGAACGAAAATCTACAAATGGCATTTATTCACCAATGTATTATTAATGTCAAGTCAAGGCTGCTGCTTCTTCCATGTGTCTGTTTCGATGGACTTTTTCGCATAAACCACATTATAATTCAGTATCTGATTTCTTTATATGAGATGAAACAATCTAAACACATAATTCTCCTAGACTTCAATGCTATTTTTCTAATCTTTGGCAGATGCAGTGCCCATTGCTAATTTGATAATTCTTAGCAACTCGTTCTATCAAATCTTTCCAAAGAAGTTTAGCTTTCATAGGGATGCTTTCTTTGGTATTAATGTCCCATCTAATTTATATAATGTGTAATAAAATCATACAATTATGATAACAAATACAACTGGCATAATTAAGTTTGTAACAAGTGTAGTCAGTTCTTGAGAGTTGGGGCATCAGATTTGCTATGACTCCAAATAACACCTAAGTTTTACAGGGAAGACAGCTCTCTTACTGCAAGATGTTTGGTAAATGAAGGACAGTTAAAACAGTTTCTATAGTATTTATTCACAATTCTCCTGAAGACTTGAACAGTTTGTCAGTGCAACTGGTACTGCAGCCTTGCTCTGCTCCCTCCAGGGGCTGCACCTCCGTCTCCAGAAATTCCATGTGGTGCTCATCAAGCTGTCATTCAGTGAGATAGAGCTGGTCCAAAGGCGAGAAACCACTACCTTTTGTGGGAAAAAAATCATCCCCATTCCTAACTGAATGACCATATTGGGTGGCAGGCTCAACATTGGTGAAGTCCCTTCAAAGAAAGCAGCTGTGACAAAGCCAGACAGGACAGATATAGGGGAGACTCCACGAGAAGCTGTAACACTTAATGGCAATGACTACACACATGTATTCACTGTAAATTAGTACTCCCTTTGGCTGGAAAGGGCAGAGAGTTAAATCTAAGAAGCAGAAAAAGCAAATTTTCTCCTAATCAGAAAAGCACAATCATGGTGAAGTGGAGCAAGTAAATGGAGCTAGTGTGTATAATTAGGATCTTCTTCTCCAAACTGCATGCAAGGAAAGGTGGGCATCTGAGAAGTTAAGAACTTTCAGAAGATGACTCGCTTTATTCATTGAGGAGACAGGCTAACCCTTGCTAGTATTCTTGATAAAGAAGTCCTGCAGATACCTGTAGTCTGAAGAAGTGCATGAATTTAAAGGAACTGACATCAGAAATTCTGAAGTGACAGCACTCTTTCTTTAAAGTTACATATTATTTAAAGGTCGAAATTAATCACCAATAAGTATTTAATAAGCAAGATTTGTAAGGTATTTGTTTAAATTTCACTCTACGTGTGTGTGTGTGTGTGTGTGTGTGTGTGTGTGTGTATCCTTCATAAGGACAGTGTTCACTAAAATACACATGGTGTGGAAATTAATATGAAGGGTTATTGTTTTCATAGGAAGGGGAAAAGGGAGTAAAATAAATATACCACTGTCTCTGGGACTCACTCAACTTTGTGCACCATCTAGGACTGCACATCTGAGGCCATTTTATTAACCAGTGATCTGGAACTGCAGGGAGACCAATCACCAGACTACCAAGTAACGGCAACTAGCAGAAGGTGGGAGATACATAAACAAAAAAAAAAAAAGACAAACTGTGCTGGATGTTTTATTTGGTTTTATATTTAAAAGATGTAAAAAGAAGAGAGTAAATGAAAGATGAAAGTAACTGGGGCAGGGAACAAATACACAAATTTTGTTTTACTACTACCAACTTTGCTGGAGAAGTTAGACTGGTTCCAGCCTAGATTTTAGATTTTAAAGTTTGGAGGAAGATATTATTGAAATCTCCACACTTCCCTCCTTTCTCTTGCTCTCCCCCAGCTTAAATACACAGCAAGGAGGTCCAGCTGAGGCCTCTGCAGGAGACCATCAACAGCAGCTGCTAATGGGAAACCTAATGACCTTTTAATAGCACGAGTAAAGCTAAGAGAGTCGTGAGATGATAATTTTAACAAAAGAAAAGGAGCTAAGTGCTAAGCTGAAACAAAAGCTGGTCAAGCTGGACGCTGCTAAGCCCAGTAAAGCAAAAGCTGTAGCTCTCCTAGAAAACAGACATTCATCACACCTCTGAATGCCTCCACAATCATCATAGCATCCTCTGCAACTGCCAATTGTTGGGAGTAAGGAGACAACATTCACAGTGCACTGCCATACCTCATGGAAGAAACCATCACGGTAGACGGAGGTTTTCTTAACTTATATTTATGAAAAAGAGCTAACCAATAGGAAACAGACTATGTGGGTCTCTAAGACCTCGGCTAAAGCCAATTGAAACAAACATGGCAATCAAATTCAAATTTGGTCATGGCAGCAGAAGAGCATGGTTGTACAAGTATTTCCCAAGCCCTCTTACATCACCTCATTTTACTGAACTGATCCCAATTCAGCTTTAGAATTTGAAAGGATTTTCATCCTTTCCATTCTGGTAGTCTTAACTTAGCTGATAAGTCTATTACAAGGTTCTCAAAGTGGCAGCCCCAGACCAGTAGCATCAGCACCCCCTGAGAACATGTTAGTAATTCAAAGGCCCAAGTTCCACTTAAAGCCTAGTTACTGAGAGAACTTGGTGGTGGAGATGAGAATCTGTGTTCTACCAAGCACTCCAGGTGATCCTGGTAACAGGCTCAAGTTTGGGAACCACTCATCTATAACACTGGATCTCAAACTTGACTGCACATTAAAATCTCCTGGGAAACTTTAAAAGACAAAATGTGGATGCCTAGCTCTTCCACCGTCCCCCATCTCCAGAGATTCTGAATGAACTGGCAGCAGGTGCAGTCAAAGTATGTGAATGTTTCAAAAACTCCCCAGGTGATTCTAATACACAAGAAAGCTTGAAAACTACTAGAACATACTCAGGAAATAAAGGGAACAGGCAACTTTTCAAAACTGGATCAAAAAGTGTAGGCAGTCCTAAGTATTCAGAGCCACAAGTTACAAAGAATTAGAAGTAATCTAGACTGACAGACTCAACAGTCTTTCTCCTTGATCATATTCTAATAAAAGAGAAAAGAGCCTTTTCCCAAAAAAAAGCCTTAAGCTTGATTTATGTGAGTGTATATTTGAGATTTCCTGTTTGGGACTTGCTACTAGGGAACTCAGAGACTAATTTAGTCCACAGAAATTTTATCTTCGCCATTCTTTTAGAGCTATTTGAAAGCGCTGTCACCACAGTTCCTGCACCCAAGTGCGTGTGTCCCCGGCTGCTCGGTGACAGGTCATAGGATTCAGGGTGTCACAGGACAAAGATGGTTCATGGGTCTAGGGATGCAATTTTATCAAAGTTAGGTCATTTGAAATGTCTTAATATTAGAACAAACACAGGTAATACTGCAAAATGAAAGGCAAAATGTGAGCTTTCTGAGAACAGTGCCCATTAGGTGTCACAAGGGGCACTTCACTAGGAAAGGAGGAAAGGCACCAACTCATCTACATGAGCCTTATTAAAAACTGCCTGAAATTGCTTTGGAAGAGAGCATAACACAAATAAGTGAAGGAATTGTCCTTTGATGTCTCTTCTATGTATTTATTTATTTTTTAAAGATTTATTATTTTTGCATACAAGCTGCGGTACAGGCCAGAGGCGTGGGGAGGCGAAAGGGTTCACCAGCAGCACAGGCAAATCGACGGAAATACACTGCTGAGGGGAGGAGCAGGCGAGGCAGGAGAGGTCTGCGGCACCATGTGGGATTCTCCCTGGCCAGGCATCGAACTCACGTCACCACTGCCAACAGCTCCATAGTGCAGCGCTTAACCACTGTGCCACCAGGGAGGCCTGTATTTATTTTGTGAAGATTATTATTACTATTATCCTTCTAACTGTTAATTCTTTGGATTCCATCAGACACAATATTCAATAAAGGGAAATGAACTTTTCCCCATTTGATGTCAGTGATACACAAGATCTGAATGTGGCAGACATTCAGAAAACCTTTGAAATAATAATAAAGTTGACCCCTTCATTTTTATAAATGACAAAGAGCACTGAGGCTAGCATTCTAGGGGAGCACCACCCCTCCAGGAATGAGTCAGAAGCCAGCCAGCAGAGAAATGAGGGAACCCAGCAGGAAGCCAAAGGAGATAAGTTTTGAAAATTGTGTCAAGGCAGAAACCTGTAAAACTAATAAGACAAAAGACTAAGAAAATAGGGCATTCTCATAGTCTCCCAGAAAAATGAGAATAGGGGAAGGAAGGAGAAGGAATGACAAAAATCCAAATCAAGACTGCAACTTCAAGGAGAAATTGTCAGCATTTTCTATAGCATTTTTATGCCATATTTATATAGTTATAACACCCAAAGGGTTGATTGTTACAGTCTTTCTGCTATCCTCTAGGCGAAAAATAGAATTCTGCTGCTCAGCGCTCTTACCAAAAAAAAAAAAAAAAAAAAATGGCAACAAAATTCTCCATAGAGTTGGCCCTTTCTCCAGCTTTTCCTTCTTCCTAACCAAGTTTGAGCTTATGACAGAAGTGGTTCTTTGGGGTGCATTTCATGAAACTTTGGCTTTAGGCACCGACACCCTGCACTGCATTTTGCAGGCTTTTCACTTCTGCTAGCCAGTGTGGATGGCAACAGGGATAAGTGTAGCTTCCCTTGGGTTTGTCAGTATTTTAGAGAAGCATGATTTCTTTCATTTCTGTCAGAAAAACATTAAAATATGAAACTCCTAATATTCCTTAGCACCAAATGTTCTAAGCAACAAAGTAAGTGCAAACCATTTCCAAGACAGCTGAGATAAACCTCTCACATGCTGGAGCGCAGCATTTGGAGTCATCCCAGATTAGACCCAAGGAGAAATGAAATGTAAGGGCCCCCTGGTCTACACCCTGTCTTGACACTGAGAGAAGATGGGCACAGTGAGGAAAGATGGCCTCTCAGAGTCCCACAACCAATGAAACCAGACTCCCGTTCTCTGGTCTAGTTCGTTTTCCTCTCAATCCACCTCACCATGCCCCAATGCCAAAGAGCACAGCGGAGCTGAAAGCTGCTGGTGCAACCAGCAATAAAGGACACAGAAGGAAACCTAATGGAATGGGAAGGAAGGCTTGAGTGTGGAAAATATGCATATGGGGGAGGCAGAAGGTGGGGCACAGACTTGCAGTAGGTGTTCGGCTCAGGGGCTCAGGGGCAGCTGTTGAGCATACAACAACACAAAAACAGGAAGCGCAGCCAGGCCTGCAGGGGAAGGATGCCCTTAGAGCCTGGCCCAGGGCACACGAACTCTTGTTTCTCTCCTGATTTGATGCTCCAGGACAGGTACAAGCTACAAAGTCTGACACATGTTCTTATACCCAGAGAGGTAGAATGTACAACAAAATCTAGAAAATTGACTCTGTGTCCTTATATGTAAAGTGGGTTCATTACCCTTGCCCTGTAAAACCTGAAATGAGGCACATGAACTTGTATGTAAATTATAAATGAGGGTGAGTTCATTCTATTATATCATCACAATCTCTGCTACCTTGGGGGCAAAAAGGCCTCGGTCTTTTGAGACTTTCTGATGTAGAGTCCATAGGTATAAAGATGGAGAAAATTATGTTGTGAAGTGAGAACAAGTTCTAGAAACAGATCTGTATTGCCACAGCAGCTGAGTGACCTCAGGCAAGTTCCTGAACTTCTCCAAACCCCAGGTCCCTGGCACGTAACAGAAAATTCGCAAATTGTAGCATGAATAATAATAATAGTAACAACAATAATAAAAATAATTATGTCAATAAAGCGCTCGCTAAAAGTCAGTCAATCTCAGGGCCAACACAAAATCTTTCTTCAAAATGGTCACTCACTCACTTATCAGCTGGGCTTATCTGGATAATCCCTTGTCCTGACAATTTCTCCCTTTGTCCCTTTCTAGTTGTCTAGGTGTGGAAGCCCAAACTCCAGTCATGGTTTAATCTGCAAATCAAGAAAAGAAATACAACTAGAACACAATAAAAAAGAAAGCAAAAAAAAAAAAAACCACTCTGTTAAAATCATCAGTTTTTAAATTAACTAGCCAACCAATCAGAAATTCAATATGTAATTTTGAAAAATTCCTCATAGTAACTTGAAATAATTGCTTTTATTTGGCTTTCTTTTTACAAATATAAGAAATTAGGTGTTCCAGTAAACTAGAGACATAACTGGAAAACAGCAAAAGATATATTGGGTAGAAATGACAGATATGGCAGTTTCTGGATCTGGATCAAAAATATTAAACAAAGAAAAGATACTCATTGTTCTGTCAGCTTTAAGACATTTTCAGCTTGCTCAAACTGGAACACGTCCCCCTGTGGTCTTGTAAAACTCACTGAATTGGAGTAAAGTAGTGTAAGCAGCAGCTTCATCTTCGAAGATGCCATGTAAAATACACATATTAACAGAAGGGTTGTCTTATTCCCTCTCTCTGCTTCTCTGCTCTTTTCCAAGCATCAGCCATGTCTTAGTAGTATAATGTCAAATAGAGTTTACATTTGCTTGCACCCGCCACCACCTCGCCACCGTATGTGGCCTCAAGTCACTGCCAGGGGAACCCTCCTGGGTTCCACCAGGAGAAACTGAACTTCCTGAGCCAATAAATTTGACATAGTACTCACAGCTCTTTCGTCTAAGACATACCTGGTAAATAGAACCCAGGATGAACTGCCTGTATTTGAAAAAGCAAATAAACCGAAAAGGCATGTTTGTGGGTGTATTTCTCAGTGCTTTGCTCTGTAAATTCCTCCTGAGTGACTGATTAGATCAGGGACAAGTGGAGTCTTAGATCTGAAACAAGATTAGATGTGTGAATTCAAATTTACAGTTCCAAATACATCTTAAAAACTTGGAAATTTTTATATATCTTGCCATTTCCATTTTGCAGAATATTGAAGGATTGCTGTAGACAAGATTAGGGATTTGTCTCCTCCTGATCCCACACAACCCCACACTTGCAATGGGCAAGTATATGGAGCCAAGGAGGAGGATGACATGAATTGAGAGATAGAAGACCTGGTGATAATTTATTGTCTTCTTCAGCTCTTTGAATTTTAGCTTCCCCTTTTCTTCCCACCTATGGGACCTGAAGTCTGTCTCTCTACAGGTAAAGTAGTCATCCAGGAAGTGTGACACTGTGCTCAGTCCTATAGAGTCCAATTGAGCAATCATTCGTGGAACCTTTTTATAGATCTAGAATTATGCAAAACCCTGTATTTCTAGCACCTTCTACAGTATCTTGTGCATGATCGATACTCAGCAAATAAATGAATGAATATACGCATAAATAAATAAGTATTTGACCTAGGCTATAAAATAGAAGCTAATGCTAGAATTTACATCAATAGATTTCAAATGTTAAAAAACAGGTTTTTATTCCATTGCCAAAAGCAATGCAACTCATGAGAAACGGAAAATTACAAAGGGAAAAAATTTTAAAGTCTAACCTGACCCCAAAAAAACAATGTCTGATGGGAAATCAAAAGAAGACATTCGAGGACAGACAGAAGGGGGTTAGGACCTGGAAAATGGGAAAGCCCAGCAGAGTGTGTAATGGAGTCTTCATATTTCCAGAATTTGATGGGAACAGCACAGGCTGGGGTTTCGGCATCACAAGTGAAAAGTTGGCATGGACCACCAGCAGGAAGGCAGGTGTCAGCCCAGGGAAAGTCCAACCGTAGCTAGAGACTGACTCAAGTGGGCTGGGGATCACAGCCAGGACTCAAGGAACTAATTAATCACCCATTAGTTAGGCAGAATTAGCAGAAAAATTCTCATTCCACAAGTGCTTAAAGAAAGCCTCATCGTCCTTCTATCTCCCTCGCCTGGAATCTCCCTTGATCAAATGGCCTAAAACCAGAGTGGGACTGAACCTACAACAATGTCAGCAATAAACACCAATGGGCATTCACTATGCCCCAGCACCTTAAAAGGGAAGCATTACTGTTATCATCATCCCTATTCTACAGATGAGGAACTTGAGGCACAGAGTACTTAAATACTTACCCAAGGTCATGCAGCTAACAAGTGGCACAGCAAGGATCTGAACCTGGGCAGCCATGCTCTAAACACTGTATCTGCTCCTTATTAGGGTACCAGGCTGTAGAAGTCCAAGGAGGTGGCCAGGGAGTGTTCTTTCTAAGCATAACCAACAAAACCAATTACCTACCCAGAGATTCAAACTTGGAAATGTGCAGAATTAGAAAGCAGAGCACATAACCAAAGCCTCATCTACAGGGCAGCACGACCCTATAAGAATAATTCAGGGCCTCCCTGGTGGCGCAGCGGTTGAGCACTGCGCTGTGGAGCTGTTGGCAGCGCGCGATGCGAGTTCGATGCCCAGCCGGGGAGAATCCCACATGGTGCGGCAGACCTTTCCTGCCTGGCCCCCTGCTCCCCTCAGCAGTGTGTTTCTGATCTGTCTGTTCTGCTCCCCACTCTGTCTCTGGTGAATCCTCTTGGCGCCCCACGCCTCTGGCCTGTACCCCAGCTTGTATTCATAAATAAATCTTTAAAAAAAAAAAAAAAAGAGTAATTCAGCACAGCAAAAGCCCCAACGGGCCTGAGGTTTGCTCATGCAGTGAATTAAAATTTACACACTATGACTCAGATGTGCAGAAATGGAGTTTAATTCCCCATGCTCTTGAGCCCCCATTTCCCTTTGTCTTCCTCTGCAAACCTCCCAAGTAATCACTTGTGGTGTAAAACAGTCTTCTTGGGGGTGAATGTTCAATTCATTCAGGATACATCCCTTTAGAGACTATCTAGAGCACAGAGTTACCAAAAGTCTAGTTCTAGAAGTGAATTTCCAGATAAGAAGTCCTGTCCGTCTTACTCCTAGGGATGGGTCCCGTCAGCATGTGACTATATCAATTAAATAAAACATCACTGGTCAACAAATTTTTACAAAAATCATGTTACTAAAATAAAATTAGTCATTTCCTATCAAGTTGTATGTGCTCAAAACAAATATGACAGTCAAATTCTATTTTGGCTCTAGTATTTTTGTAATCTGCAATAAATTGATGTTTACATCATGAAATGCATGCCAATAATAATAGGCCTACGGTTAATACCTGTAAAAAAATCAAGTCATAGACTACTTCTTAGATTTCTTTGCTTGTCTCTTGTACAGATGTTCAGGAATAGAATAGATGGAAGATGGTTTCCATTGTGCAAAAGCACAGCCTTAAGACTCAGTTTCGAAGAGTCTAGAAACAGTCTCCATTCTTGTGGGTCATGAGTGATTTCTAAGGCATTCATGAGGTCCTCAATATTGGAACAGAATACCAGAGTACTTTCCTTTCTGAAGAAAGGCTCGAACTGCTGGTGGCGCTTTCGATAGAAAGTAATTGTGACATCTTCCTCTAGAAGATTCCATTGTTGGAGTCTTGATCCTAGCAATTCTGCCTTGTTCTTGGATAAGTCCAAATCATGAACCAGGTCATTTAGTTCTTCCTGTGTTAGTCTGTGTGGGGTTGATGATGCACCACAGTGAAAATCTGGATTACTGCATGCTGATGGAACAGGAAAAGAACAGGTCGGCTCACCCTTGTCCTCATCAGATGAATCAAGAGAATATTCTGCTAGAGCTTTTGGAATAGGAAGTCCCTCACCATGTGGAACTGGTCTCAGTGCAGATGGAATGTTTGGGTAGACTATTCTCAACTTCTTTGCTTCGTTATTCTGCCGGAAAGAGGAGGAACCAAGCAGAAGTAACAGTCTTTTATGTGGTTGCTTGTCTCTCTTCACACCATGGGGACTGCAGACAGCACTGATGGTCTTTTGCCATTGAACCACTGGGAAAGCCGTGTCATACATGGAGCACAGCCCAAGGCTTGTCTTTGTCACCAACCTTGCATGTGAAGATGAGAAGGCTTGTTCACTTGAGAAGTGATACTTTTCTTCTGGTTGACAAATATCACTTCCCCACAAATAGAGCAGAAATGGTCTACGCTATTAACACACTTTCAAGGCATGACTGTTCTGTTTTGCACCTAAATGGATAAAATAATAACAGATCTATGGAACAGTATCTTAAACTGTCTCGCACAATGCTCAACCTTTCTGACAGGGTTTTCTATAGTGCACTGCTGACATCAGCTTACTTCAGCAGCCGCCTGGCAGCAGTATTGCACTGCATCAGAAAATGATGCAATCAACTCTAGATGATGTTTGCACAATGGTATTATGCAATGCAATGCAAGATTACATCATTCTAGGCTGATTTAGGATGTTGTTGTAGTCCTACTGGATAAATTGACAAGGTGAAACTTACAAAGTGAATTATATGAAATATATTCAAAACAAGAGCTAATAAAAAATTTTCAGGATTATACTCATGGTCAGCACATCAAGATACTATAGACTAGGGCCTTTTAAAGTCAGTGACGATCTCAGTGTTGACCAGTGTATTCAAATCCTTGCTCACAATTTCGAATGCTCCACAGTGACATTCAGCCACTGTAAGTGCATAGTATAGACACAGACTATTTCCAACACTGCAGAATATTCCATTGGACGGCACCAAATAGATGATAGATGGATGATTAAAAGAGAGAGAGGATTGACAGGCAGCTAGGCAGGCAGACAGACATATCTGTGTATATTCCTGGTTGTGAATTTGCAACTTAGTTTCTTCCCAAAATAACATATACAATAAAACATGTATAAGACTTTCAAAAATTGAGTCAGAAACTCCAAGCTTATAGAGCCAAGTTGTCTCAAAAGGTGGTGATGGAATCTTGAACAAGTTACTTAACCTCCTGAGCTTCATTTTCCTTGCCTCTTAAATAGAGATAATAACATTGAATACTACCAACTTCTCAAATGGTTGCAATGATTACATGAGGTTATGCATGCAGAAGTATTTTCAAATTTTTAGAACAACACCCAAATTCAACCATTATTATTCCTATTGTAACAAAGAATGATGCTCCAGATGTAATGGCTTTGTTTTCTACCAAAATTCATAAGCTGAAAGAAACCTAACCTCTGATATGATGATATCAGGAGGTGAGGCCTTTGGGAGGTGATTAAGTCATGAGGGTAGAGTCCTTCTCAATGGGATTAGTGTTTTATAAAAGAAATCCCATACAGCGCCTCCCACCTTGTGAGGAACACAAGAATGAACCAGGAAGAGGTTCTGCAACAGACACTGACTCTTCCAGTGTCTTAATCTTGGACTATCCAGCCTGCAGAACTGTGAGGGGGAAAAAAAAAAAACCTGTTATTTAAGCCACTCGGTCCATTATAGCAGCCCAAACTGACTAAGACAAGTCTTTACTTTTAAAACAAAAATATATAGCAAAACCCAGACTATCTCTCAGTTATAAAGGAATTTGCATCTGTATCTGAACTACTCTGTCAGCCTAACAAAATCATAAAAGACACACAATGTAACAGAAGATTAAAGATGGATTAATTCCTGTGTTCTTAAAGGAGGGGGAAAATTCGTGCCGTGAAACTACAGACTACACATTACTTGGTATTCTTAGATAATTCAGAACACACTTTATAGCAAGAGATTTTGGAATATTCATAATAAAATAGACTTGTTAGAAAAAATAGATTTGTTAGAATCGCTTTGCAAGTTGAGTAACTTTAATCATATTGCAAACATAGTATGCCTTGACTTCTGTGAAAATATTAAACACTTGCCCCAATACATCGTTGATCAGGTCAGTGAAGCAGGACTAATGGGGCAGTGTGATTATACTTGTGTCAGTTGGAAAATCCCCCCAAGAAAAGTTGATTTTCTATTCAAAGTTTGCTTGAAAAGGGCTCTGGAAAATACTGTTCTTGGAGCCATCTTATTCCACCTTTTTGAAATAATGGATGCTCTTAAGGGGAGAGTCTTTGCATGGAACAATAGCACAAAACAATTCACTGAGATTGAAACAGAAAAGACTGAGAGACACCCTCCAGAAGGGAAGTTGTAGCAGGCAGGCACTTCAACTCTGGACAAGAAAACACGCACACACAGACTCATTAAATGCTGGACATTTTATCCTCATAAACTAACGACAACTACGCAAAGCCAGATCTTATTAACCCCCTTTAGAATAAAAGAAATAGAGAATCAGCTTACAGGGTCAGCCACCAGCACAGCTGGGATTCCAGCCCTGGTTTTCCTAACTCCCAGGTTTCCAGTCTTTCCTCTGAACACACAAAGGCAATGGTTTCACTCCCAACAAATCACAGCTCCATCCTTTCTCTGCCTTCCTCTTTTTCTTTGCCACCTCCTTTCCTCTTCTTTTATCTGCTCTTTACCTTCTTTCCTGCCAATGTATAGGCAGGTTTTGTTCCTCTGGAGCTGAAGGAGATGCAATGGGTTCATCCCTGTCCTAGAAAATGTTTATATTTCACCAGAGACAAAATTACAGATATCCCAAACAGTGATGAAATGACCCATATTTTACTGTTTGTTCCATTTTCAACTCTATTGGGACAAATAATTGTCCAATAATTGTCCTACAATGAAACTAGGGTTTAGGGGAGGCATGTACGTATGTGTGAGTAAGAGAAAAAGAAAGACGAGTATGCAATACCTACACTTCCTAATTTTACAGTTAAAACCTGTAAGGTCCATCATATTTTTGCCAATAGCAATTCAAAGCATGACCACTCCCACCCAACACACACACATACACACACACACAAACACACACACACACACCCATCAGACACCTAGTAACCTCTATTTCTACTACTGACATCTGGAAATCCAATATTATCATTCCCATCTTACATGTTCATTTTTATCTTAACAACTGTGTCTGATAGAAGGAAAAAAATACATATTACCATTCCTATTTTAAAGACTCATCAAACCGGAGAATGTCAGTCATTAAATTTTAAAGGAATTATATTTCCAAGTCTCTGGATCTGAAGTCCCCTGGCTTCCAGGCCGGCTGTCTCTAATCTCACAGGACTCCTTGATAGCACTGCTAGCAGGGAAACTAGGTCTCCTATCTTCTTATTCACTTCTTTTTACAGAAATACAAATGCATTTCCTAAAGGTGGGGGAAGGGAAAGGCTTAAATGGAAATAATTTTTTCTCCCTATAAGTGAAAAGGAAAGATGAAGGAATAGGAAAGGAAAAGAAGCAAAACCTACTGCCGCTTCCAATGCAGTTATGATCAGCTTCACGCACAGACAAGGAAACAGTTACGTAGAGTCACACAGACCCAAGGAACTCTTAAACAGGGCCCTCCAGCCTAACGCCCAAGCCCCAGGTACAGACTCAATGGCATCCCACAATGACCAGTGATGTTCACGGAGCACTCTCTATGCTCCAAGCACTGTGCTTATGAGCTGTTTATTTATTAGTCTGCAACCCTAAGAGGTAACTATTATTATAATCCAATTTTACAGAAATGGAGAAAAATTACATTATCATTCATATTTAATCTTCATAACAGTCCAAAGAGATTACTATTAACATAATGACCATTTTCAAGATGGTAAATGAAGGCTCAGAAAGGTCAACTCACCCACCGGTTACACAGGTCTCCCCATATGAAACAAACAGCTCCTTCTAATGAGCAATACAGAACATACCTGCACACCCTCTTCTCATTGCTCATCCTTCATAAAACATTTAAAATTACATTGACAATGATACTCTGCAAATAAGACCAAGACTGGGTCATATAGTATCCCACTGAAAAAAGGCCAGCACTGACCCCAGAGAAAATCAAGAATCAATAATTCAAAATGTAGACATGGATTTGTCACAAAAGCAAACTTGACCCTCCAAAAAAAAAAAAGTAGCAATTTCATAGGAAGAGAATTCTTAAAGGAGAAACGGAGAATTGATGGCTTAGGAGAGGTAAAGTTATGGCAATGGGTAGTAAATCCTGAACATAAATTAAGTTTAAAACAGAGGGGATTTTTGATTCAGCCACTGGGTAAACTGTTTTTACTGGATACACTAGTACCACCTTGTGGTGAAGAGAAGGAAGTCTCAAGTCTCTACTTGTTACGTACTAATAAAACATGTCTTTGCTATGGAGGTGAAACAGTATTGGATAACAAATCACAAGACTTCAGAATTTCCTTCATCATGTGATGAGAGCTGTTTGGACCAAATGTCCTGCTTTGGGAAAAGTTTGTTTTATCCCAAAGAAGCCAAAATGCAAAACAAGCCTAATCCTGATATCTTCAGTGCTTATAAGTATATTGATGAATGCTTAGACATAATAAAGTTGAGATATGATAATCTCACATTTGTATAGCACTTTCACACACATAATTTTTATTTTATTATTAAATTAGTGCTGTGAGTTAGGCATATAATATATTTATCGTATTTTATAGATGAGGAAATTGAGGTTCTTCTATGTTTACTAATTGTGAATGTAATTGTAAAGTTATTTGTGAGACTTCCAGAGACAACTAAGTTAATTAAGCCTGAAAGGGAACTGGAGGTACTGTAAAGATAAGTATGTTGAAAAGGTCAAAGTATGAGAATCAAGCATCATTTAAGTGAAATGTTCATTCGCTTTTTTTAACTTCTCGTTGATTTCTCGGCAAAGATATGCTTTTCATGAGTCTAAATATAAACAAAGCCATAACAGCAGATAGCCCCTGAAATAAGCAGCCAGAACTAGCTGGACCACTGGTCAGTTCCATTCCATGCCTTCAGTCATGACTGAGTCCTGAGGGCCAGTTTGCTGCCATAGAAGGACATTCCCAAAAACCTGGTTTCATCACTCTGTTATTGAAATAACCACAACTTAACTCGATCACTTTACACCATCCCCAACTTGTCCAAAATTTGCTTGTTCTTTGATGTCCACAGAACATCACCAAAATTATTTTTATCCCTTTGTTTGGAATGAGCCAAGGAACTCATACATACAGGACCAAAGGATGGTCCTGCTAGGTCTGGGGTCTGTTCACGGTGGGATTGTGTGCATTTGTTAATTATCTTTTGACTGTGTTTTAATTTTTTTAAGATTTATTTACTTATGCATAAAGAGCTGGGGTATAGGCCAGTGGTGTGGCAGGTAAGAGGATTCACCAGCGACAGAGTGGGGAGCAGAACAGGCAGATCTACTGAAATACACTGCTGAGGGCCGAGACAGGAGAGGTCTGCCACACCATGTGGCCAGGAATCAAACTCGAGGTGCAGTGGCTGCCAACAGCTTCAAAGTACTGAGACGTAATCCCTTGTGCTACGAGGGAGGTCCCTGGACTATGCTTTTAGTGAGAACTGAACCAGGGATGGGTGCTCTCCTATCCCATCTGAGAGGGAGCTTACTCAATTTCTTATTCTCATGTGACATGAAGAGATATTTGGAGGGCATGTGTTCATTCAGCAGTATCATTCAGCAATAATTTCAAATGCCAATTCATCAAATCTAGAATCAACATACTATTAATACGTTCATTAATATTTGCATTTCTGGTTATTTCTTATCAGATATTATTTAAAGAGAAGGACGTAGAACTTGACAGTTATTCTAACTTCTATTTGGAAAAGTGAACAGATAAGGACTCTTTTTTTAAAATATCTTTAAAAAAGAAGAGTTAAGATTAAGAACTTTCTCTTCATGATATTTATATAGATACCTTAATATTTTTCCTGTTTTTTTGTTTGCCTTTTAATTAGATGATGAGATTATGAAATTGACACAGATGAAAAGAATTAGAGGAATTAAAATTTTTGGTCAAAGATCAAGTACTCTTTTCTCCTTGGCTGGCCCCAAGTTAATTAGTAGGTTCTCTTTTAAAGGTCCCAGGAATCAATCAGACCTTTTTTTTTTCCAATAAAGTCCTTTTATTTTCTACTCCTGATGACATTAAGAAATTATAAGATTATCAATTCTCCTTGAATTGTTTCAAACACCTGATAGAGTTGATGGATTTGAGAGTGGAACAGGGTCTTTGGGTTCACTCTGGGAAAGGTTTCACCAGAGCTCCCTTTGGCGGCACATGACAAGTTTTTCCACAAGACAAAGACTCAGTTATACTTAAAGAAAAGGTTTATTAGGAAAAGAAGTATAGGACACTTGCACAGACACAAGCGGGCAGAAAGAGCTGCCCCGCTGAAGGGCAGGTTTGCTTAGAGAGGCCTGCATGGTGCAGGTCATGGGCAGACAGGCAGGCTGCTGCCCTGCAGAGGGACAGAGTTGGTAAAGGAAAGTACCTGCATAGGCACAGGTGAGCAGAGAAATGGCTGCCCCGAATTCTTGCACAGATGGCACTGATATAGTCTTCTTTCAGCTGGGAGAGGCTCATCTTTGAGGATGGCTGTCTGTTTACTGGCTAGCTAGAATTAGAAAAGAGACCAGAGATTCTACAATGGGCTCAATCTCCATATCTTTGGCCCTAGAGACTGCCATCTAGCACCCACCTATGCTTTGTAACTTAGGAGCTGGCACTTAGGGATTTTTTTTTAATTATATATTTTTATTGTTATTTATGTCTTTTACATTTTGTATTCCCCTTGGGTAACCCACCACCAATTCACCCGTGATCCATCTCTGTGGTCCCTTGTGTTCTTTTCTACTCCATTTTGTGCCCTTATCCTCCGCTCCCCCACCCCCACCCCCACCCGCTGAGTGTCTCTCTCCTATTTGGTTTCCTTATAGTCCTTTTATAAGTGAAGCCATTCGATATTTTTCTCTTTCTTTCTGGCTTATTTCACTGAGTACTTAGGGATTATGTTAATGGTTATGTTGATTTCTTCTACCCCCACTTTCTTGTGTGGGTCTAGTTATATCTCCATCACCTGCACCAAAGTAGACACACACACACACACACACACACACACACACACATCACTGGCTTAGGTATAACCATAGTCAAGTTCCCAGGATATGACCTGGTCCCTCTAGATCTCCCCTGAGAGTTCACCCTGAATATAACTGATAGAAACCATATCCAATCACTTTTCCTTTTTTTTCATCAGGGCCCTAAGATATGGATTTCCCACTCTCTAAAGAAAAACTACCAAGTAGCAAACAGCATATATCTTGGTGACTTGTTACAATAAACAACTAATGAAAATCTTAAGCATTAGATTGCTTTTTCATTGTTGTAACTCATACATTATCTCACAGAGATAACCCAGACCTCAGAGTCCATAAATGAAGGCTGCAATTCCACAGCACAGGCTGAGAAACCTGTTGGCCCATGGTGATAGCGTGGCAATCTGAGAATACCAGGCCAGGAGATACGAAGACCTTAAAGGAATGGAAGAAAACTCAAAGGTATCTTTGATAGATTTGGATATAATTTACCTATCAGTAAAATAAAAAAAAAAAAATAGTGAAAGTATTAAAATACTAAAAAAAAAAAAAAAAATTAGACAATGCCAAGAAAAAAAATAGAAATGGCTATTAAATCCATGAAGTCCATCACTAGCAGCTGCTTAAAGTACATGTGAAATAAAACTATAATAAAGAAATGTAAACAACCTCAGCAACAAGATACTATGTTCTCTATCAAGCTGGAAAAACACATAAAAACATTATAAAACTCCCTACTGTCCAGTAGGAATTATATCTTTTATATTGGTAATACCAAAACAGTAAGGCAATATGCATCAAAAGTCTTAAAATTTTTATAGCCTTTGACCTAGTAATTTCAGTTCTAGATAACTACCCCAAAGAAATAATCAGAAATGTAGGCAAATTTATGTGCAAATATGTTTATTATAGTATTATTTATTATAGTAATAAATGGAAACAATAAAAATGCCCAACAATTGAAAACGGCTTAAATAAATAAGTCATACAAGCATGCATACTGTGGACTGTTACACAGTCATTAAAAATTACACTCACAAGGAATTTTGCATGACATGGGGAAATGTTTAAGATGTCGTTTTAGAGTTGATGGATTTGAAAGCGGAACAGGGCCCTTGGGTTCACTCTGCGAAAGGTTTCACCAGAGCTCCCTTCGGCGGCATGTGACAAGTTTCTCCACGAGACAGAGACTCAGTTATACTTAAAGAACAGGTTTATTAGGACAAGGAAGTAAAGGACACTTGTGCAGACACAAGTGGACAGGAAAAGCTGCCCCTCTCAGGCAGGCAGGTTTGCTAAGAGAGGCCTGCATGGTGCAGGTCACGGGCAGACAGGCAGGCCGCTGTCCTGCAGAGGGACAGAGTTGGTAAAGGAAAGTACCTGCATAGGCACAGGTGGGCAGAGAAAATGGCTGCCCCAAATTCTTGCACAGATGGCACAAATATAGTCTTCTTTCAGTTGGGAGGGGCTCATCTTTGAGGATGGCTGTCTGTTTACTGGCTAACTAGAATTAGAAAAGAGACCAGAGATTCTACAATGGGCTCAATCTCCGTATCTTTGGCTCTAGACTGCAGTCTAGCTCCTACCTATGCTTTGTAACTTAAGAGCTGGCACTTAGGGATTGTGCTAATGGTTATGTTGATTTCTTCTACCCCCACTTTCCTGTGTGGATATAGTTCTAATCTTATTTTGTGTTATATCTCCTCCATCACTTACGATGCACTAAGTAAAATGGGATATAAAGCTATTTATATAGCACAATCTAATTTTTTTTATTATTCATATTTTTACATTATTGTGTAACAATCTAATTTTTTAAGTGAGTTTGCACACAGTGAGAAAGATAAAGTACCAAAACATGAACAATGTGCAACATTACAAATGATTTTTATTTTGTTCTATATGAAAACTTTTTTTTCCAGATTTCCATAATGAGCAAGTATAACTTTCATGATTAGAGAAAATACTCATTTACAATACCTTCCCCAGCATGACACCTCAGAGCCTGAAATACTCCCTTCCAGGGACTCGCTTCCACCCCTATTGTTTCCTAAATACATTTTCTATCTCCCTGCTCTTCTTAAAGTTCCTGTCCCCTTGCAGGGCAGCAGTGTTGGGAGCAGCACTAGAGAGAGGAAAGACAACTCCAAGTCCAAATAGAGAAAGAGACCTAGAGGGGCTTACACCTCTGGGGCAGTCCTGGCCTCTTCCCTGGGCCAGTCTCACATTTATTGGGGGTCAGATTCAGGGAAAGTGGCCAAGTATGTGGAGGAATGTGTGGAAGAATGTCCATGGTGGGGATGTGTACTGGGGATGCATAATTGTCTGGCACAAGCTAGGAGGGAGTGAATAGGGACTATTGCCTGGGGGACTGTGTTCTTGCTGCTGATCAAAACATCCTCTCTTTAGTCCTTACGCTTAACTTCTTGTCAAGGTAGTCTAGCTGGTTATGCTAATCTGGCCATAATGTCTGCCTTCTGTTTTCAGCAGATATCCTCATACCAAGACTTTGTCTTGGTGATAGACCTCATGCCTGACTCTACATTTTAGCTTGACCAGCAAAAACTCTGGGAACCAAGACAACAAGGGGGGGCTGGGGAATCCCTAAGTTCCTACTGCTTAGAAGGTCTTACAAGAACTTGAAAGTCAGTTCTTCTAGGTAAGCATTCTCTGAAGCTCCCAGAAGTAACAGGCTGTTCTCTCATCTTTGTTGTAAATCTTATATAGGAGATATAAGATTAGAACTAGACCCACACAAGGAAATGGGGGTAGAAGAAATCAACATAACCATTAGCACAATCCCTAAGTGCCTGCTCCTAAATTCAAAGCATAGGTAGGCCCTAGACTGCAGTCTCTAGGGCCAAAGATATGGAAATTGAGCCCATTGTAGAATCTCTGGTCTCTTTTCTAATTCTAGTTAGCTCTTCCTGTCCACTTGTGTCTGTACAAGTGTCCTTTACTTCCTTGTCCTAAAAAACCTGTTCTTTAAGTATAACTGAGTCTCTGTCTCGTGGAGAAACTTGTCACATGCCGCCGAAGGGAGCTCTGGTGAAACCTTTCCCAGAGTGAACCCAAGGACCCCACTCCGCTCTCAAATCCGTCGGAAAAACAACATCAAAACCACTTGATACTTGGTTATAAGATGCCACTTACCGAATCAATTATTATTATTCATTTATGTGTCTGTCTTCCCTCTTAGACTTTGAGTTTTTCAAAGGTGTTGGTCTTAGAAACTTTAAGATCTCTAATACCTTAGTACTACCCTGAGTTCCATAAACATTAAAGTTTGGGTGAGTGAATGATTAATGGAAGAAAGAGTGTGTGGAAACCCATAAGCTTGCAAGGGGTGAGAGAATCTAGGACTAAATCACCCTCTCTGTTGTTTCACGTATTTGTATGTAAACAGACTGCAGAGAACACAGGAGAAGCATTACACTGAGCATTGCTAAGACAAGTTGAGCTATAATTAGCTTATAATAGAACCGAAATTTTTCTAGTTGAAACAACAAATCTGTTATCCTGCTTTACAGTAAATGGCTTTCTACAAAGGATACCCACATGCTATCTTATTATTAAAAACCATTCCAATAAAAGACATGCTGAAAAATTATTGCAATTTCTACTAATTAAAAACTAATTAAGTCATTTGCTGAATAATACATGTACTCTACTTGCATTATCTATGAGCATGCTCTTCACTTACAAATATTTGTCTCCATTTCATTAAAGTAATTAAACTGCTCCAAGTATGGTTATTTTTACAATCATTTTAGAGCCAACTCTCAATTTTCCATACCAATGGAGAAGCATAATTGAAATATTTAAAAGTGAATAACAGATAATACAGAACCTCCCTGCAGTTCTTCTCCTCCTCCAGTTTAACAAACAACAAAAACAATCAACCTGAGTTTTAGCTCGGCTCCCTTCTCTCACTCCCACTCTGGTCCCCTGAACAGAAAATAATTGCACACAAACAGTGCAACAGCATTCATGCGCATACGTCACCTCCTTCCCGCCCACACCACTTCCCGGCCCACCCCTTCTGTTAATGTATGTCAGGGCAAAATGGAAAGAGGGGAAAGCCTGCTTTTCCTAGGGAAGAGAAAACATCCCCAACTCCATGACAAAATTAATTGCACTCTGTCGCATCTACCACATTGCCCATGCTTTGTCCCTGGCAATTATGACAATTCCTAAGTTCCTCGAAAAAATAATGCTGCATAAAGCAAAAAATTCTTTAGGCTAAAAATTATAATGGAGATTCTGAGTGAAGGTGTCAGCGTGCGCATGACAGTGTATCTGGCTGCAGCTTTGTTTGCTATTTTAAAGTACAGGGAATTGTATGGAGGAAACATTTTCCCTCAGAATGGGAGGGAGCATAATTATGACGGGGCACAGAGTAAATAGAAGTTGGATGCATCTAATTACATATATTGAGAAACGTGACAAGAAAACATATTTTGAAAATGGGTAGACAATTCGTTTTCCATAATAGGCACTTTGTTGGGGATAAACAGAATTGAGTTCTTCTAACTCCCTGATGCCAGTTTTGCCCTGAATGGAAGAGCTGCCTGGGAGAGGAGAGAAACGATGCTGCACAGAGAAAACTCCATCCAACAGGCAGAGTCATGCAGAGGGGAGAGCCAGGAGCAGATCAGGACAGGAGCAGTGGGGTCAGAGTGCAGACTGGGGCATGGCCTGGCAGGGGGCTCCAAGGGCCAGGCAGCTTTGGCTGTGATACAAGACAAGTGAAGGAGGGAGGAAGGGAGGAAGGGAAAGAGGGAGGGAGGGAGTAAGAAGGGAGGGAGGTGAAAGATGGACACACACATGGACAGACAAATGCACAGGTAGATACAAAGACAGAATATCGGATCCCCACAATGAGCATATAATAAATACTTGATAAATGTACTAAGCCCCTGAGACAATATTTGTTTCCTAAGGGTACAAAAACCAGGGAGAGGGAATTTTTATCGTAGTTTTGTTTCCTTTTTTAGCACAGGCCTCCAACATGGTCCCCAAAATGTATTCAGAAGGCTTGAAACAGAATTTTATTCAGATCTCGTGTATTATATGGCATCTCCTTTATTCTGGGCTTTCCCCTGCTTTAAATTTTATTGGATTTTAATCGGAGACCATCTGATGAAATGTTCTGAACTTAGATTAGAATGGAGCATGTACTACAGCTGAATGAGAGGGAGGACAGTGGAATCACATAATGGAATATAAAATAGATTTTAAAAGCAATAAAACTGCAGCAGGTGGAGGGGTCTCCTCAGGGGCAGGGAGGAGTAGGGATGTTCAGGCATTTACCACACGGGGAAAGAGAACAAGCTAGCTCCCTCCTGGCCCAGGGCAGGTCCCAGCCTGCACACAGCACTCACCTTAGCACAGGATGTGCCCCAACCTGGCCAGGACACAGCAGAAAAGAGAGGGAGAGTCTGGGCTGGTTGAGATGAAGAAAGTTATAAGACAGGACCAAACAGAGCCCCCAAGGACCCGAAGTAGGGCCAGAACATCTCCAAAACTCCTCACAAGACAATAGACATCAGTTTTGCTGCTCCAGCTAGCACAGGGCCTCTGGCACTTTACCAGGCCACTCATCAGGGGATCTCATTAAAACTAAGACGATGGGGCCTCCCCGGTGGCGGTGGCGCAGCGGTTATGCGCTGCGCTGTGGAGCTGTCGGCAGCGGCGACGCGAGTTCGACGCCCGGCCGGCCGCGGAGAATCCCACATGGTGCAGCAGACCTCTCCTGCCTCCCCCGCTGCTCCCCTCAGCAGTGTATTTCTGATCTGCCTGTTCTGCTCCCCGCTCTGTCTCTGGTGAACCCTCTCGCCGCCCCACAGCTCTGGCTTGTACCCCAGCTTGTATGTATAAATAAAAAAAAATAAATCTTTAAAAAAAAAAAAAAAAAACTAAGACGATGATTTGAAAGGCCTGGGAAGGGCCTGAGAATCTGCATTCCTAGCAAGCTGGTAGGTGCTGCCAAGGTCACAGTTCCATGGGCCATACCTAGCATCAGGGTATAGAACTGTGTTCTCATACCTCAGCCCTGATCATAGCTCAGAAACCCAGCCCCCCTCAAGACTTGCAACTCTAGGGGTTGTGCCTGGTAATCTGCAGATTTATCAAGCTCCCCTGCTGGTTTTTATGCCTCTCTCTTCCACATGCCAGATGTCACCAGTGATTTATAAGACAGAGTTCTCTACTTTCATGACTCTAAGGCAGGATGGTGAGCTACAAATTTACTGGCAAATCTAAGGTGATATGAGGAGACAGGGAGTCATCTTACCAGAGTTTAGGGCTGAGTCTATGGATGAAAATGATGCCAGGAACTCTGCTTTGGGACACCCAGTGCACGTGCTAGGGCAGGTACACCAACTGCAGGGCTACATCCCCCTGAGCAGACTGGTTTTTAGCAAATCCCTTTGTAGTTCCCTAGTAGGTGGAATCATCGCAGGAGCCATCTTTAATTCCACACTTTCCCTCACGCCCACATCCAGTCACCAAGTCCTGATGGCTCAGCCTCTCACCTCCACCTCTCACCCATCTCCTGTTCTCCATTTCCACTGCTACTTCCCAGTCCCAGCCACTCTCCTCTCTCCCCCAACTAGCCGGTGTTCCATGTACCTTGTTCCCTAACATTCATGCTTTAGTCCAGCTGGCCTGAAACGCCCTCAGAAGCTTCCCCCTGCATTCAGAACGGACTCCACCAAAGCCTGAAATGCACTAATGATCTTATCCTCCCATCTCTCTTCCCTTGAAGCTCATCATCCTCTCTCTTTGCTCCAGCTACACTAGGCTGCTTTATGTTTCTTAAATATTCCAAGTTGTTTCCCGCCTCACGGTCTTGGCACATGTTTATTTTTCTGCTGAATTTGCATTGCCAGACATAGCTAAACAGCATTCTTCCTTTAGGTCTAGGCTTAAAAATCACCTTCCCAGAGAGAATGTTCCTGCTACCTCACCTTAAATAGGTCCCTCTCTGGCCTCTTGTTTTTCCTTTATTATAACTTGCATTGTAACTAGCAAGTATTTCACACATTTATTCATGTATCCATCTACACCGCTGGTTCTCAAAGCATGGTGTCTGGAAAAACCACACCAGCATCACCTGGGAACCTCTGAGGCTGGGCCCAGAATCTGAGAGAATAAGCTCTCCTGTGAACGGGAGCATGCTGGAGTTTAAGAATCATTGCACCACACTACAGCCACCAGTCATCCAGACAAGATCAGCTTTGTCTGTCATTTTACACCAGGCACCCAGAATAGTGCACACAGTAGACACCTGGTGAAGTATTTTTCTTAACAGATAAATTAATCCCATGAGGTCAAATAATTTCCACATCCCAACCATTACCCCATCAAGAGAGAGCCAGCAGTATACATGCAAAGACTCTATTTGAAAGAGAAATCTCACTTGAAGTTGTCTTTCCAATGAAGAAGTTCTGAGCTGGACTCAGAGTGGAAAGTGGATTTTAAGGGTTAAGAGAGATGGTGGAACATCAGCCCTGGTCAAGGGTGATGGCAGGAACTAGGGTGATAGCAGTGCAAAGGAGGAGGATGAATCTCAGGCTGGGACAAAAGAGTTGACTGGTCACAGGCAGAGGGGTTTAAGGGAGAATAAGCAGGTAGGACAGCTATATTAGGAGTGCAGGGGATGAAACTGGGGGTTCACAAATATACTAAGTTCTGAGACATAAGAGATGATAAAAAGATGATGTTTCCCTAGGAGAGGTCACACTAGTCCTTTCCACTTCTCTCCTTAAACTCCATCCACCTCACCATCACACAGAATCACACAGCTACAAGAAGCAGACATGCTAATTAGCCCAAAAGCTCGATGGGATGGCATATTTGGAAGACATCATTTCGTGGCCCCACACCCTCGTCATGTGGCTGAGGAGACGATCATCCAGACAGAGGGTGGCTATTCAGGTCACATGACTGCTGTTGGCCACCAAGTACAGTCTCTCTCTTCCTAATCCACTGTGACACTTGCTTCAGTGGGAACTCTGCGGGGGGAAAAAGGAAAAATTCCAGGGTCCAACATGTTTGGAAACGTGGTGAGCAACAAGCGCTGCGGAAAGTCCATAATTAACAGTGCTTGAAAACTGGGACTTGAAGTGAACTGAAGTATAACTAAACCAACTTTATCACAGGCTAATTGATACAAACAAGAGCTACGTCCTTCTGACATACTTCTGGTCACAAAAACGTCTAAAGACCCAAAATACTTCTAATATTAAACAATAATCTGCATTCACTCATTTTCCAACTCTCTTATTCCAGTTCAGGGTCATGAGTAGCAGAGGCCTACCTGCAGCTTGAGGCGCAAGGCAGACGCCACCCCTGAACAGGACACCCTTCAACGGCAGGCACGCTCATACTCACACCCACACTCACTCAGACTGGGGCAATGAAGACACACCAATGAACCTAGTGTGCACATCTTTGGGGTGTGGGAGGAACTGTATTATTCGGACAAAATCCACACAGATACAGAGGAAATGGGAAAACTTTGGACAGACAATGGCCCTGGCAGGAATCAAATTTTTTTTCTCATTAACATGATGAAATGAAATTGAACTAAAGAATGTTATTCAAGGACCAGTTAAGCCTATGAAAAGCCCTGTATGTCTCAAGCACAGTTGACCGTGGCGCTCCATTGCCCCGAGAAGCTTGATAACCCCTATAACACCCCAGACCACGTAAACTAAGCAGAGCTCTAAGACAGAAAAGGGTAAGTTAATTCCCATCTAAAGGTTACAGCTGAAACAAACAAATAAATGAATGTTACATCTGTATTTTTCATATGCTTGCAGAAATCTTGGTATCTTTGTCATGTTTATCCACATTTTGAAGCCTATAAAGAACTGCTTTAAGCACTAGTCAGGCTCACTTTGGAGGCATTTGGCTCTGCCAAGGGAAGACAGCATCGGAAGCCCTGCAGACTGATCCTTACTTTAGGTTTTCCTGCAGGTTTAGGACATGGAGCCTTCAGGCCTGATCCCTCCACTCTGAACGGAAGCTGCATTGTCCAGCTTCCCTTCTGGAACAGAAAACCACAGCATTCATAGAGGGGCGCTCTGATACTCTGGAATGAACTAGAAATCCAAGAGGAAGTGGTAAAAAGAGACACTGGTGGTCAGGCCCAGTAATAACTAAGCAGAACTGCCCACCAGGAAGAGGAGGAGAGGGGGAGGGGACAGTGCTCAGAAGTCTCTTAACCAGGGGGCATGGGGACTCAGGCAGGCTTGAGGCGGTGTGCACAGGTTTGACACGTTCCTAAGGGGGCCTCCTAATGGGCAAGGGCCTGCACAGGACACTGTGGGCTTGACTGAGCCATGAGGCAGGGAGCAGTGAGGAGAGCAGTTAACACTCTGGAATTCACACAGACCAATTCCAAATGCACAAGCTTTCTGTGTTTTAGCTGCATAACTTTGGACAAATTACTTCATTGCCCTGAGCCCTGGTTTCTGAATAAATAAAGGGGACATGGTAATTCATGCAGTTCTGCCAGAACTTCTGGGTGGTTGAAATCAAATAAAGAATATGAAAACACTGACAATAATAGAAGTGCAACTAAATATAGAAATAACAGTAATTTTAACAGGTATTTACTGAGCACTTACTATATATAAAGGTTAAGTACCTTCCAGACATTATTAGGTTGTCTGAACCTTTCAGATTCAGACTAGTAAAGTCTTGATTTCACAGCTAAAGACATTGAGGCCCAGATAGAAGGCTGTGGAGCCAGTGTATGAACACAGTCTTGAGTGCAGAAAATAGTTCCCACTCTACCAACATGATGCAGGAGAACAGCAGAGAGGCGTATTAACGGTGAGCCAGCTGAGCTCGTTGGAAAGGTGGGCTGTATCCTGGGGTCAGTTTAACAAGCATAATCCTTTGATTTCAATTTGTACACTTGACCTGAGACAGAAAAAGAACCAAAATTCTGTCACAGGATCCATCTAGTCCTCACAGAGGGTGGCAGAGGAGTCTAGCTGGTTGACAGTGGCCCAAGGGAATTGGTGCCATCACCAGAGGTGGCCACAGTGTGCTGATGTCCAGGACAGGGCCCCTTCTCCAGGCTCTCGGGCAAGCCTAAATATAGAAACAAAATCCCAGTGCAGGTGAGGCCAGCAGTGAGAGGCTCCAACCTCAGCCATAGCAGGCGGCGACTGGCCACAGGTGCCCTCACAGAAGCCCACTAGCGTGGCTGGTGCAACAGCACTTGGCAATCAGAGGCAAAACCTCCTAGGTGGAGATTAAATCAAGGGAAAGAGATTTTCCTAATCAGAATTTGTTGGACAAACCCAGTCAGCCTTGAGGGATCTTTGAAGAAAGTCACCATGGTATTTAAAGAGTGAGAGCTTCCCAGAAGTGGGGTGGAAGTAACCTTTCTGTCATCTGCCTGCACTGTCCATAGCAGGCAACCCGCAAAGTTTTGTTGAACTGAACCATTCTAGCAAAGAACAGCCAATCCGGAAAGTGCCAGTACTCTCTGCCAGGAAAGCTGGGAGAATTCTGAAAGGGCTGGACATGAACCCCAAAGATGTATCATAGCCTGGAGTGAAGTCAAAGGGAGGGGGTGGGGGTTTTAAGGTGATTTAAGGCTGTGATACAGGGCATGGGTGGGAGTGTTATGAGTCAAACCCCAGTCCCACCTGGGTCACAAAATTCAGGATAGAAAAGTTTACTTCATGAGTAAAATTACAGGTTAACTAGTAACCTACGGAGCAGGTCCTAATTCAGTGGTGGCTGAGGACAAAAATCTCGGTCTTACAACTCTTGAGGAGGGAAGGAGGTGGGGAAGGGGAAGAAAAGGAATATAGAAAAGAAAGGATGAAGGGAGGGAGGGAGACAGGAGCTTCTAAATTAAAGTCCAACACAAGAGGAAGAAATTTTATATCCAAGGCCAGCCCATATGTGATAGGACCATTTTATTCTATTTCTTAGGATTTGAATAAATCTATTGTTTTAAAATAATGCTGTCAGACTTTTGGGTAAGTCTGTTTTTCACTGTAGCTTTAACTCTTGTAATAAAGGGGGGAAAGAGCTTAAAATTAAACAGAAATGATGAAAACCTCAAAATTTTCAAGTCAAATTTCATTAACTGATAAAGGTCTATCCTGCGCCGTGGGCAAGGGCAGTGGAAGGGATTTGGTTAATTTGTAAGATTAAAGGCATTTGGAATAATTGAGGCCATATTAGAGGAAGACTGGAGTTTGAATGACATGCCAAGGTCAAAAGACTGAAGAGCTCAGTCCTTATCCAAAAACACCAAGTTAACCTTTCAGACAGGAAAAATCCAAGCTGTTGTGGCCTTGAACTTCAATGACTGATAAACAAGAAACAGACAATATAAATTGGTAATCTACCTGTTTATACATAGATTTATCTTCCCTTTAGTTAAGGAATCTGACCAGTGGAGTCTTGAATATTTTAAGGTGTTCTGTATAAGGCAATGTGTTATCTTGACAGTTTATTAGCAACAAAGTCAAGAAGGTCAAAACTGAAGACTCCTTCTATAATTTTATTTCCGCTCTGCTTACATCTTAATAAAAGGTGTCTCTTGCAACAGTAAACAGAAACCAATCTGCATTTGCAGGTGCACGAAAGGTACTTTCAAATATATTGTAGGCAAGGAATGATGTAAGCTCATTGAAATCAGCATTACTCAACACTCTTGAACCTTGGCAAGATATAAAATGATCGGTTTCTTCTCTTAGCTAAACAGAAAGTGAATAACAAAGTCCACCATACAAAACTTAAGCTAATTAAGACACTGGTACACTGGTAGTTTTGTTGTTGTTAATAACAGTAATACCATACACAGTGCTTTATTTAGGTTTCTAATATTTTTTTTTCAAGGATCAAAAATGTCCCTCTTTATTGGCCTGACCTGCTTTACTAGCTTCGAGAATAAATGTGATGACATTCCTTTATTTTTTTTAATATATATTTTTATTGTTATTTATGTCTTTTACATTTTGTATTCCCCTTGGGTAGCCCACCACCAATTCACCCGTGATCCATCTCCATGGTCCCTTGTGTTCTTTTCTATTCCATTTTGTGCCCTTTTCCTTCCCTCACTCCGCCTCCC